>JAVRKA010000529.1:0-92663 GCA_034508555.1 Venustoraphidia nigricollis
TATCGGAAACTACATCTGAAATGCCCATTAGCACCTATATTTGAAATGATTATCGGCAAACATATCTGAAATGCCTATCGACACCTATATTTGAAATCCCTATCTGCTTCTATATCTGAAATGCCTATCGGCACCTATTTTTAAAAGGCCAATCGGCAACTATATCTGAAATGCCTATCGGCACCTATATCTGAAATGCCTATCGGCACCTATTTTTTAAATGCCTATCGGAAACTACATCTGAAATGCCTATCAGCACCTATATTTGAAATGCCTGTCGGCAACCATATCTGGAATGCCTATCGGCGCCTATATTTGAAATGCCTATCGGCTTCTATATCTGAAATGCCTATCGGCACCTATATCTGAAATGCCTATCGGCACCTATTTTTGAAATGCCTATCGAAAACTACATCTGAAATGCCTATCGAAAACTACATCTGAAATGCCTATCAGCACCTATATTTGGAATGCCTATCGGCAACAATATCTGGAATGCCCATCGGCACCTATATTTGAAATGCCTATCGGCTTCTATATCTGAAATGCCTATGGGCACCTATTTTTAAAATGCCAATCGGCAACTATATCTGAAATGCCTATCGGCACCTATATCTGAATTGCCTATCGGCACCTATTTTTGAAATGCCTATCGGAAACTACATCTGAAATGCCTATTAGCACCTATATTTGAAATGCTTATCGGCAACCATATCTGAAATGCCTATCGACACCTATATTTGAAATCCCTATCTGCTTCTATATCTGAAATGCCTATCGGCACCTATTTTTAAAAGGCCAATCGGCAACTATATCTGAAATGCCTATCGGCACCTATATCTGAAATGCCTATCGGCACCTATTTTTTAAATGCCTATCGGAAACTACATCTGAAATGCCTATCAGCACCTATATTTGAAATGCCTGTCGGCAACCATATCTGGAATGCCTATCGGCGCCTATATTTGAAATGCCTATCGGCTTCTATATCTGAAATGCCTATCGGCACCTATATCTGAAATGCCTATCGGCACCTATTTTTGAAATGCCTATCGAAAACTACATCTGAAATGCCTATTGAAAACTACATTTTAAATGCCTATCAGCACCTATATTTGGAATGCCTATCGGCAACCACATCAGAAATGCCTATCGGCACCTATATCTGAAATGCCTTTCGGCATTTATATATGAAATGCCGATCGACACCTATATTTGAAATGCCTATCGGCACTTTTATTTTAAATGCCTATCGGCAACTATATCTGATAAGCCTATCGGCACCTATATCTGAAATGCCTATCAGCACTTTTTTTTGAAATGCCAATCTTTAAGTATATCTGAAATGCCTATCGGCACCTATATCTAAAATGCCTATCGGAACCTATTTTTGAAATGCCTATCGGAAACTACATCTGAAATGACTATCAGCACCTATATTTGAATTGCCTATCGGCAACCATATCTGAAATGCCTATCTACACCTATATTTGAAATACCTATCGGCTTCTATATCTAAAATGCCTATCGGCACCTATTTTTAAAATGCCAATCGGTAAGTATATCTGAAATGCCTATCGGCACCTATATCTAAAATGCCTATCGGAACCTATTTTTGAATTGCCTATCGGAAACTACATCTGAAATGACTATCAGCACCTATATTTGAAATGCCTATCGGCAACCATATCTGAAATGCCTATCGACACCTATATTTGAAATCCCTATCGGCTTCTATATCTGAAATGCCTATCGGCACCTATTTTTAAAATGCCAATCGGCAACTATATCTGAAATGCCAATCGGCACCTATATCTGAAGTGCCTATCGACACCTATTTTTAAAATGCCAATTGGCAACTATATCTGAAATGCCTATCGGCACCTATATCTAAAATGCCTATCGGAACCTATTTTTGAAATGCCTATCGGAAACTACATCTGAAATGAATATCAGCACCTATATTTGAAATGCCTATCAGCAACCATATCCGGCATGCCTATCCACACCTATATTTGAAATACCTATCGGCTTCTATATCTAAAATGCCTATCGGCACCTATTTTTAAAATGCCAATCGGTAAGTATATCTGAAATGCCTATCGGCACCTATTTCTCAAATGCCTATCGGAACCTATTTTTGAAATGCCTATCGGAAACTACATCTGAAATGACTATCAGTACCTATATTTGAAATGCCTATTGGCAACCATATCTGAAATGCCTATCCACACCTATATTTGAAATACCTATCGGCTTCTATATCTGAAATGCCTATCGGCACCTATTTTTAAAATGCCAATCGGCAACTATATCTGAAATGCCAATCGGCACCTATATCTGAAATGCCTATCGACACCTATTTTTAAAATGCCAATTGGCAACTATATCTGAAATGCCTATCGGCACCTATATCTGAAATGCCTATCGGTACCTATTTTTGAAATGCCTATCGGAAACTACATCTGAAATGATTATCAGCACTTATATTTCAAATGCCTATCGGCAACCATATCTGGAATGCCTATCGGCACCTATATTTGAAATGCCTATCGGCTTCTATATCTGAAATGCCTATCGGCACCTATTTTTAAAATGCCAATCCACAACTATATCTGAAATGCCTATCGGCACCTATTTTTGAAATGCCTATCGGAAACTACATCTGAAATGCCTATCAGCACCTATATTTGAAATGCCTATCAGCAACCATATCTGAAATGCCTATCGACATCTATATTTGAAATACCTTCGGCTTCTATATCTGAAATGCCTATCGGTACCTATTTTTAAAATGCCAATCGGTAACTATATCTGAAATGCCTATCGGCACCTATATTTGAAATGCCTATCGGCACCATTTTTTGAAATGCCTATCGGAAACTACATCCGGAATGCCTATCAGCACCTATATTTGAAATGCCTATCGGCAACCATATCTGGAATGCCTATCGG
The DNA here is from genome assembly GCA_034508555.1 of Venustoraphidia nigricollis. Lineage (NCBI taxonomy): Eukaryota > Metazoa > Arthropoda > Insecta > Raphidioptera > Raphidiidae > Venustoraphidia > Venustoraphidia nigricollis. The sequence continues at coordinate 2,956 of JAVRKA010000529.1, forward strand.
CACCTATATTTGAAATGCCTATCGGCTTCTATATCTGAAATGCCTATCGGCACCTATTTTAAAAATGCCAATCGGCCACTATATCTGAAATGCCTATCGGCACCTATATCTGAAATGCCTATCGGCACCTATTTTTTAAATGCCTATCGGAAACTACATCTGAAATGCCTGTCAGCACCTATATTTGACATGCTTATCGGCAACCATATCTGAAATGCCAATCGACACCTATATTTAAAATCCCTATCGGCTTCTATATCAGAAATGCCTATCGGCACCTATTTTTAAAATGCCAATCGGCAACTATATCTGAAATGCCTATCGGCACCTATATCTGAAATGCCTATCGGCACCAATTTTTGAAATACCTATCAAAACTACATCTGAAATGCCTATCAGCACCTATATTTGAAATGCCTATCGGCAACCATATCTGGAATGCTCATCGGCACCTATATTTGAAATGCCTATCGGCTTATATATCTGAAATGCCTATCGGCACCTATTTTTAAAATGCCAATCGGCAACTATATCTGAAATGCCTATTGGCACCTATATCTGAAATGCCTATTGGCACCCATTTTTGAAATGCCTATCGAAAACTACATCTGAAATGCCTATCAGCACCTATATTTGAAATGCCTATCGGCAATTATATCTGAAATGCCTATCGACACCTATATTTGAAATACCTATCGGCTTCTATATCTGAAATGCCTATCGGCACCTATTTTTAAAATGCCAATCGGCAACTATATCTGAAATGCCTATCGGCACCTATAGTTGAAATGCCTATCGGCACCAATTTTTGAAATGCCTATCGGAAACTACATCTGAAATGCCTATCAGCACCTATATTTGAAATGCCTATCGGCAACCATATCTGGAATGCCTATCGGCACCTATATTTGAAATGCCTATCGGCTTCTATATCTGAAATGCCTATCGGCACCTATTTTTATAATGCCAATCGGCAACTATATCTGAAATGCCTATCGGCACCTATATCTGAAATGCCTATCGGCACCTATTTTTAAAATGCCTATCGGAAACTACATCTGAAATGCCTATCAGCACCTATATTTGAAATGCCTATCGGCAACCATATCTGGAATGCCTATCGGCGCCTATATTTGAAATGCCTATCGGCTTCTATATCTGAAATTCCTATCGGCACCTATTTTTAAAATGCCAATCGGCAACTATATCTGAAATGCCTATCGGCACCTATATCTGAAATGCCTATCGGCACCTATTTTTGAAATGCCTATCGGAAACTACATCTGAAATGCCTATATGCACCTATATTTGAAATGCCTATCGGCAACCATATCTGGAATGCCTATCGGCGCCTATATTTGAAAAGCCTATCGGCTTCTATATCTGAAATGCCTATCGGCACCTATTTTTAAAATGCCAATTGACAACTATATCTGAAATGCAATCAGCACCTATATCTGAAATGCCTATCGGCACCTATTTTTGAAATGCCTATCGAAAACTACATCTGAAATGCCTATCAGCACCTATATTTGAAATGCCTATCGGCAACCACATCAGAAATGCCTATCGGCACCTATATCTGAAATGCCTTTCGGCATTTATATCTGAAATGCCGATCGACACCTATATTTGAAATGCCTATCGGCACTTTTATTTTAAATGCCTATCGGCAACTATATCTGATAAGCCTATCCGCACCTATATCTGAAATGCCTATCGGCACCTATTTTTGAAATGCCAATCTTTAAGTATATCTGAAATGCCTATCGGCACCTATATCTAAAATGCCTATCGGAACCTATTTTTGAAATGCCTATCGGAAACTACATCTAAAAAGACTATCAGCACGTTTATTTGAAATGCCTATCGGCAACCATATCTGAAATTCCTATCCACACCTATATTTGAAATACCTATCGGCTTCTATATCTAAAATGCCTATCGGCCCCTATTTTTAAAATGCCAATCGGTAAGTATATCTGAAATGCCTATCGGCACCTATATCTAAAATGCCTATCGGAACCTATTTTTGAAATGCCTATCAAAAACTACATCTGAAATGACTATCAGCACCTATATTTGAAATGCCTATCGGCAACCATATCTGAAATGCCTATCCACACCTATATTTAAAATACCTATCGGCTTCTATATCTAAAATGCCTATCGGCACCTATTTTTAAAATGCCAATCGGCAACTACATCTGGAATGCCTATCGGCTTATATATCTGAAATGCCTATCGGCACCTTTTTTTAAAATGCCAATCGGCAACTATATCTGAAATGCCCATCGACACCTATTTTTAAAATGCCAATTGGCAACTATATCTGAAATGCCTATCGGCACCTATATCTGAAATGCCTATCATCACCTATTTTTAAAATGCCAATTGGCAACTATATCTGAAATGCCTATCGGCACCTATATCTGAAATGCCTATCGGAAACTACATCTGAAATGATTATCAGCACTTATATTTGAAATGCCTATCGGCAACCATATCTGGAATGCCTATCGGCACCTATTTTTAAAATACCAATCGGCAACTATATCTGAAATGCCTATCGGCACCTATTTTTGAAATGCCTATCGGAAACTCCATCTGAAATGCCTATCAGCACCTATATTTGAAATGCCTATCGGCAACCATATCTGGAATGCCTATCGGCACCTATATTTGAAATGCCTATCGGCAACTATATCTGGAATGCCTATCAGCACCTATATTTGAAAAGCCTATCGGCTTCTATATCTGAAATGCCTATCGGCACCTATTTTTAAAATGCCAATCGGCATTTATATCTGAAGTGCCTATCGGCACCTATATCTGAAATGCCTATCGGCACCTATTTTTGAAATGCCTATCGAAAACTACATCTGAAATGCCTATCAGCACCTATATTTGAAATGCCTATCGGCAACCACATCAGAAATGCCTATCGGCACCTATATCTGAAATGCCTTTCGGCATTTATATCTGAAATGCCGATCGACACCTATATTTGAAATGCCTATCGGCACTTTTATTTTAAATGCCTATCGGCAACTATATCTGATAAGCCTATCCGCACCTATATCTGAAATGCCTATCGGCACCTATTTTTGAAATGCCAATCTTTAAGTATATCTGAAATGCCTATCGGCACCTATATCTAAAATGCCTATCGGAACCTATTTTTGAAATTCCTATCGGAAACTACATCTAAAAAGACTATCAGCACGTTTATTTGAAATGCCTATCGGCAACCATATCTGAAATGCCTATCCACACCTATATTTGAAATTAACCTATCGGCTTCTATATCTAAAATGCCTATTGGCCCCTATTTTTAAAATGCCAATCGGTAAGTATATCTGAAATGCCTATCGGCACCTATATCTAAAATGCCTATCGGAACCTATTTTTGAAATGCCTATCGGAAACTACATCTGAAATGACTATCAGCACCTATATTTGAAATGCCTATCGGCAACCATATCTGAAATGCCTATCCACACCTATATTTAAAATACCTATCGGCTTCTATATCTAAAATGCCTATCGGCACCTATTTTTAAAATGCCAATCGGCAACTACATCTGGAATGCCTATCGGCTTATATATCTGAAATGCCTATCGTCACCTTTTTTTAAAATGCCAATCGGCAACTATATCTGAAATGCCAATCGGCACCTATATCTGAAATGCCCATCGACACCTATTTTTAAAATGCCAATTGGCAACTATATCTGAAATGCCTATCGGCACCTATATCTGAAATGCCTATCGACACCTATTTTTAAAATGCCAATTGGCAACTATATCTGAAATGCCTATCGGCACCTATATCTGAAATGCCTATCGGAAACTACATCTGAAATGATTATCAGCACTTATATTTGAAATGCCTAACGGCAACCATATCTGGAATGCCTATCGGCACCTATATTAGAAATGCCTATCGGCTTCTATATCTGAAATGCCTATCGGCACCTATTTTTAAAATACCAATCGGCAACTATATCTGAAATGCCTATCGGCACCTATTTTTGAAATGCCTATCGGAAACTCCATCTGAAATGCCTATCAGCACCTATATTTGAAATGCCTATCGGCAACCATATCTGGAATGCCTATCGGCACCTCTATTTGAAATGCCTATCGTCAACTATATCTGGAATGCCTATCAGCACCTATATTTGAAATGCCTATCGGCTTCTATATCTGAAATGCCTATCGACACCTATTTTTAAAATGCCAATCGGCAACTATATCTGAAATGCCTATCGGCACCTATATCTGAAATGCCTATCGGCACCTATTTTTGAAATGCCTATCGGAAACTACATCTGAAATGCCTATCAGCACTTTTATTTGAAATGCTTATCGGCCACCATATCTGAAATAGCTATCGACACCTATATTTGAAATCCCTATCGGCTTCTATATCTGAAATGCCTATCGGCACCTATTTTTTAAATGCCAATCGGCAACTATATCTGAAATGCCAATCGGCACCTATATCTGAAATGCCAATCGGCACCTATTTTTGAAATGCTTATCGGAAACAACATCTGAAATGCCTATCAGCACCTATATTTGAAATGCCTATCGGCAACCATATCTGGAATGCCTATCGGCGCCTATATTTGAAATGCCTATCGGCTTCTATATCTAAAATGCCTGTCGGCACCTATTTTTAAAATGCCAATCGGCAACTATATCTGAAGTGCCTATCGGCACCTATATCTCAAATGCCTATCGGCACCTATTTTTAAAATGCCTATCGAAAACTACATCTGAAATGCCTATCAGCATTTATATTTGAAATGCCTGTCGGCAACCACATCAGAAATGCCTATCGGCACCTATATCTGAAATGCCCTACGGCATTTATATCTGAAATGCCGATCGACACCTATATTTGAAATGCCTATCGGCACCTATATTTTAAATGCCTATCGGCAACTATATCTGATATGCCTATCAGCACCTATATCTGAAATGCCTATCGGCACCTATTTTTGAAATGCCTATCGGAAACTACATCTAAAATGCCTATCGGCACCTATTTTTAAAATGCCAATCGGAAAGTATATCTGAAATGCCTATCGGCACCTATAATTGAAATGCCTATCGGAACCTATTTTTGAAATGCCTATCGGAAACAACATCTGAAATGACTATCAGCACCTATATTTAAAATGCCTATCGGCAACCATATCTGAAATGCCTATCCACACCTGTATTTGAAATACCTATCGGCTTCTATATCTAAAATGCTTATCAGCACCTATTTTTAAAATGCCAATCGGCAACTATATCTGAAATGCCTATCGGCACCTATATCTGAAATGCCTATCGGCACCAACTTTTGAAATACCTATCAGCACCTATATTTGCAATGCCTATCGGCAACCATATCTGGAATGCCTATCGGCACCTATATTTGAAATGCCTATCGGGTTCTATATCTGAAATGCCTATCGACACCTATTTTTAAAATGCCAATTGGCAACTATATCTGAAATGCCTATCGGCACCTATATCTGAAATGCCTATCGGTACCTATTTTTGAAATGCCTTTCGGAAACTACATCTAAAATGCCTATCAGCACCTATATTTGAAATGCCTATCGGCAACTATATCTGCAATGCCTATCGGCACCTATATTTGAAATGCCTATCGGCTTCTATATCTGAAATGCCTATCGGCACCTATTTTTTAAATGCCAATTGGCAACTATATCTGAAATGACTATCGGCACCTATATCTGAAATGCCTATCGGCACCTATTTTTGACTGGCCTATCGAAAACTACATCTGAAATGCCTATCAGCACGTATATTTGAAATGCCTATCGGAAACTACATCTGAAATGCCTATCAGCACCTATATTTGAAATGCCTATCGGCAACCATATCTGGAATGCCTATCGGCACCTATATTTGAAATGCCTATCGGCTTCTATATCTGAAATGCCTATCGGCACCTATTTTTAAAATGCGAATCGGCAACTATATCTGAAATGCCTATCGGCACCTATATCTGAAATGCCTATCGGCACCTTTTTTTGAAATGCCTATCGGAAACTACATCTGAAATGCCTATCAGCACCTATATTTGAAATGCCTTTTGGCAACCATATCTGAAATGCCTATCGACACCTATATTTGAAATACCTATCGGCTTCTATATCTGAATTGCCTATCGGTACCTATTTTTAAAATGCCAATCGGTAACTATATCTGAAATGCCTATCGGCACCTATATCTGAAATGCCTATCGGCACTATTTTTTGAAATGCCTATCGGAAACTACATCCGGAATGCCTATCAGCACCTATATTTGAAATGCCTATCGGCAACCATATCTGGAATGCCTATCGGCAACTATATTTGAAATGCCTATCGGTTTCTTTATCTGAAATGCCTATCGACACCAATTTTTGAAATGCCTATCGGAAACTACATCTGAAATGCCTATCAGCACCTATATTTGAAATGCCTATCGGCAACCATATCTGGAATGCTCATCGACACCTATATTTGAAATGCCTATCGGCTTATATATCTGAAATGCCTATCGGCACCTATTTTTAAAATGCCAATTGGCAACTATATCTGAAATGCCTATCGGCACCTATATCTGAAATGCCTATCGGTACCTATTTTTGAAATGCCTATCGGAAACTACATCTGAAATGTCTATCAGCACCTATATCTGAAATGCTTATCGGCAACCATATCTGAAATGCCTATCGACATTTATATTTAAAATCCCTATCGGCTTCTATATCTGAAATGCCTATCGGCACCTATTTTTAAAATCCCAATCGGCAACTAGATCTGAAATGCCTATCGGCACCTATATCTGAAATGCCTATCGGACCAATTTTTGAAATGCCTATCGGAAACTACATCTGAAATGCCTATCAGCACCTATATTTGAAATGCCTATCGGCAACCATATCTGGAATGCTCATCGGCACCTATATTTGAAATGCCTATCGGCTTATATATCTGAAATGCCTATCGGCACCTATTTTTAAAATGCCAATCGGCAACTATATCTGAAATGCCTATCGGCACCTATATTTAAAATGCCTATCGGCACCTATTTTTGAAATGCCTATCGGAAACTACATCTGAAATGCCTATCAGCACCTATATTTGAAATGCCTATCGGCAATCATATCTGAAATGCCTATCGACACCTATATTTGAAATACCTATCGGCTTCTATATCTGAAATGCCTATCGGCACCTATTTTTAAAATGCCAATCGGCAACTATATCTGAAATGCCTATCGGCACCTATATCTGAAATGCCTATCGGCACCAATTTTTGAAATGCCTATCGGAAACTCCATCTGAAATGCCTATCAGCACCTATATTTGAAATGCCTATCGGCAACCATATCTGGAATGCCTATCGGCACCTATATTTGAAATACCTATCGGCTTCTATATCTGAAATGCCTATCGGCACCTATTTTTAAAATGCCAATCGGCAACTATATCTGAAATGCCTATCGGCACCTATATCTGAAATGCCTATCGGCACCTATTTTTTAAATGCCTATCGGAAACTACATCTGAAATGCCTATCAGCACCTATATTTGAAATGCCTATCGGCAACCATATCTGTAATGCCTATCGGCGCCTATATTTGAAATGCCTATCGGCTTCTATATCTGAAATACCTATCGGCGCCTATTTTTAAAATGCCAATCGGCAACTATATCTGAAGTGCCTATCGGCACCTATATCTGAAATGCCTATCGGCACCTATTTTTGAAATGCCTATCGAAAACTACACCTGAAAAGCCTATCAGCACCTATATTTGAAATGCCTATCGCAACCACATTAGAAATGCCTATCGGCACCTATATCTGAAATGCCTTTCGGCATTTATATCTGAAATGCCGGTCGACACCTATATTTGAAATGCCTATCGGCACATATATTTTAAATGCCTATCGGCAACTATATCTGATATGCCTATCGGCACCTATATCTGAAATGCCTATCGGCACCTATTTTTGAAATGCCTATCGGAAACTACATCTAAAATGCCTATCGGCACTTATTTTTAAAATGCCAATCGGTAAGTATATCTGAAATGCCTATCGGCACCTATATTTGAAATGCCTATCGGCACCTATTTTTAAAAATGCCTATCGGAAACTACACCTGAAATGCCTATCAGCACCTATATTTGAAATGCCTATCGGCAATCATATCTGAAATGCCTATCCACACCTATATTTGAAATACCTATCGGCTTCTATATCTAAAATGCCTATCGGCACCTATTTTTAAAATGCCAATCGGCAACTATATCCGAAATGCCTATCGGCACCTATATCTGAAATGCCTATCGGTACCTATTTTTGAAATGCCTATCGGAAACTACATCTGAAATGATTATCAGCACTTATATTTGAAATGCCTATCGGCAACCATATCTGGAATGCCTATCGGCACCTATATTTGAAATGCCTATCGGCTTCTATATCTGAAATACCTATCGGCACCTATTTTTAAAATGCCAATCGGCAACTATATCTGAAATGCCTATCGCCACCTATATCTGAAATGCCTATCGGCACCTATTTTTGAAATGCCTATCGGAAAATACATCTGAAATGCCTATCAGCACCTATATTTGAAATGCCTATCGGCAACCATATCTGAAATGCCTATCGACATCTATATTTGAAATACCTATCGGCTTCTATATCTGAAATGCCTATCGGTACCTATTTTTAAAATGCCTATCGGTAACTATATCTGAAATGCCTATCGGCACCTATATCTGAAATGCCTATCGGCACCATTTTTTGAAATGCCTATCGGAAACTACATCCGGAATGCCTATCAGCACCTATATTTGAAATGCCTATCGGCAACCATATCTGGAATGCCTATCGGCACCTATATTTGAAATGCCTATCGGCTTCTATATCTGAAATGCCTATCGACACCAATTTTTGAAATGCCTATCGGAAACTACATCTGAAATGCCTATCAGCACCTATATTTGAAATGCCTATCGGCAACCATATCTGGAATGCTCATCGGCACCTATATTTGAAATGCCTATCGGCTTATATATCTGAAATGCCTATCGGCACCTATTTTAAAAATGCCAATCGGCAACTATATCTGAAATGCCTATCGGCACCTATTTTTTAAATGCCTATCGGAAACTACATCTGAAATGCCTATCAGCACATATATTTGAAATGCTTATCGGCAACCATATCTGAAATGCCAATCGACACCTATATTTAAAATCCCTATCGGCTTCTATATCTGAAATGCCTATCGGCACCTATTTTTAAAATGCCAATCGGCAACTATATCTGAATTGCCTATCGGCACCTATATCTGAAATGCCTATCGGCACCAATTTTAAAAATGCCAATCGGCAACTATATCTGAAATGCCTATCGGCACCTATTTTAAAAATGCCAATCGGCAACTATATCTGAAATGCCTATCGGCACCTATTTTTTAAATGCCTATCGGAAACTACATCTGAAATGCCTATCAGCACCTATATTTGAAATGCTTATCGGCAACCATATCTGAAATGCCAATCGACACCTATATTTAAAATCCCTATCGGCTTCTATATCTGAAATGCCTATCGGCACCTATTTTTAAAATGCCAATCGGCAACTATATCTGAAATGCCTATCGGCACCTATATCTGAAATGCCTATCGGCACCAATTTTAAAAATGCCAATCGGCAACTATATCTGAAATGCCTATCGGCACCTATTTTAAAAATGCCAATCGGCAACTATATCTGAAATGCCTATCGGCACCTATTTTTTAAATGCCTATCGGAAACTACATCTGAAGTGCCTATCGGCACCTATTTTTAAAATGCCAATCGGTAACTATATCTGAAATGCCTATCGGCACCTATATCTAAAATGCCTATCGGCACCATTTTTTGAAATGTCTATCGGAAACTACATCCGGAATGCCTATCAGCACCTATATTTGAAATGCCTATCGGCAACCATATCTGGAATGCCTATAGGCACCTATATTTGAAATGCCTATCGGCTTCTATATCTGAAATGCCTATCGACACCTATTTTTAAAATGCCAATCGGCAACAATATCTGAAATGTCTATCGGCACCTATATCTGAAATGCCTATCGGCACCTATTTTTGAAATGCCTATCGGAAACTACATCTGAAATGCCTATCAGCACCTATATTTGAAATGCTTATCGGCAACCATATCTAAAATGCCTATCGACACCTATATTTAAAATCCCTATCGGCTTCTATATCTGAAATGCCTATCGGCACCTATTTTTAAAATGCCAATCGGCAAATATATCTGAAATGCCTATCGGCACCTATATCTGAAATGCCTATCGGCACCTATTTTTGAAATGCCTATCGGAAACTACATCTGAAATGCCTATCAGCACCTATATTTGAAATGCCTATCGGCAACCATATCTGGAATGCCTATCGGCGCCTATATTTGAAATGCCTATCGGCTTCTATATCTAAAATGCCTATCGGCACCTATTTTTAAAATGCCAATCGGCAACTATATCTGAAGTGCCTATCGGCACCTATATCTCAAATGCCTATCGGCACCTATTTTTGAAATGCCTATCGAAGACTACATCTGAAATGCCTATCAGCATTTATATTTGAAATGCCTATCGGCAACCACATCAGAAATGCCTATCGGCACCTATATCTGAAATGCCCTACGGCATTTATATCTGAAATGCCGATCGACACCTATATTTGAAATGCCTATCGGCACTTTTATTTGAAATGCCTATCGGCAACTATATCTGATAAGCCTATCGGCACCTATATCTGAAATGCCTATCGGCACCTATTTTTGAAATGCCAATCTTTAAGTATATCTGAAATGCCTATCGGCACCTATATCTAAAATGCCTATCGGCAACCATATCTAAAATGCCTATTCACACCTATATTTGAAATACCTATCGGCTTCTATATCTAAAATGCCTATCGGCACCTATTTTTAAAATGCCAATCGGTAAGTATATCTGAAATGCCTATCGGCACCTATATCTAAAATGCCTATCGGAACCTATTTTTGAAATGCCTATCGGAAACTACATCTGAAATGACTATCAGCACCTATATTTGAAATGCCTATCGGCAACTATATCTGAAATGCCTATCCACACCTATATTTGAAATACCTATCGGCGTCTATATCTAAAATGCCTATCGGCACCTATTTTTAAAATGCCAATCGGCAACTACATCTGAAATGCCTACCGGCTTATATATCTGAAATGCCTATCGGCACCTATTTTTAAAATGCCAATCGCCAACTATATCTGAAATGCAAATCGGCACCTATATCTGAAATGCCTATCGGCACCTATTTTTGAAATGCCTATCGGAAACTACATCTGAAATGCCTATCAGCACCTATATTTGAAATGCCTATCGGCAACCATATCTGAAATGCCTATCGACACCTATATTTGAAATCCCTATCGGCTTCTATATCTGAAATGCCTATCGGCACCTATTTTTAAAATGCCAATCGGCAACTATATCTGAAATGCCAATCGGCACCTATATCTGAAATGCCTATCGACACCTATTTTTAAAATGCCAATTGGCAACTATATCTGAAATGCCTATCGGCACCTATATCTGAAATGCCTATCGGTACGTATTTTTGAAATACCTATCGGAACCTACATCTGAAATGATTATCAGCACTTATTTTTGAAATGCCTATCGGCAACCATATCTGGAATGCCTATCGGCACCTATATTTGAAATGCCTATCGGCAACCATATCTGAAATGCCTATCGGCACCTATATTTGAAATGCCTATCGGCTTCTATATCTGAAATGCCTATCGACACCTATTTTTAAAATGCCAATCGGCAACTATATCTGAAATGCCTATCGGCACCTATATCTGAAATGCCTATCGGCACCTTTTTTTGAAATGCCTATCGGAAACTACATCTGAAATGCCTATCAGCACCTTTATTTGAAATGCTTATCGGCAACCATATCTGAAATAACTATCGACACCTATATTTGAAATCCCTATCGGCTTCTATATCTGAAATGCCTATCGGCACCTATTTTTAAAATGCCAATCGGCAACTATATCTGAAATGCCAATCGGCACCTATATCTGAAATGCCTATCGGCACCTATTTTTGAAATGCCTATCGGAAACTACATCTGAAATGCCTATCAGCACCTATATTTGAAATGCCTATCGGCTACCATATCTAGAATGCCTATCGGCGCCTATATTTGAAATGCCTATCGGCTTCTATATCTAAAATGCCTATCGGCACTTATTTTTAAAATGCCAATCGGCAACTATATCTGAAGTGCCTATCGGCACCTATATCTCAAATGCCTATCGGCACCTATTTTTGAAATGCCTATCGAAAACTACATCTGAAATATCTATCAGCATTTATATTTGAAATGCCTATCGGCCACCACATCAGAAATGCCTATCGTCACCTATATCTGAAATGCCCTACGGCATTAATATCTGAAATGCCGATCGACACCTATATTTGAAATGCCTATCGGCACCTATATTTTAAATGCCTATCGGCAACTATATCTGATATGCCTATCGGCACCTATATCTGAAATGCCTATCGGCACCTATTTTTGAAATGCCTATCGGAAACTACATCTAAAATGCCTATCGGCACCTATTTTTAAAATGCCAATCGGAAAGTATATCTGAAATGCCTATCGGCACCTATAATTGAAATGCCTATCGGAACCTATTTTTGAAATGCCTATCGGAAACAACATCTGAAATGAATATCAGCACCTATATTTGAAATGCCTATCGGCAACCATATCTGAAATGCCTATCCACACCTGTATTTGAAATACCTATCGGCTTCTATATCTAAAATGCCTATCGGCACCTATTTTTAAAATGCCAATCGGCAACTATACCTGAAATGCCTATCGGCACCTATATCTGAAATGCCTCTTGGCACCAACTTTTGAAATGCCTATCGGAAACTCCATCTGAAATGCCTATCAGCACCTATATTTGAAATGCCTATCGGCAACCATATCTGGAATGCCTATCGGCACCTATATTTGAAATGCCTATCGGGTTCTATATCTGAAATGCCTATCGACACCTATTTTTAAAATGCCAATTGGCAACTATATCTGAAATGCCTATCGGCACCTATATCTGAAATGCCTATCGGTACCTATTTTTGAAATGCCTATCGGAAACTACATCTGAAATGATTATCAGCTCTTATATTTGAAATGCCTATCGGCAACCATATCTGGAATGCCTATCGGCACCTATATTTGAAATGCCTATCGGCTTCTATATCTGAAATGCCTATCGGCACCTATTTTTAAAATACCAATCGGCAACTATATCTGAAATGTCTATCGGCACCTATATCTGAAATGCCTATCGGCATATATTTTTGAAATGCCTTTCGGAAACTACATCTGAAATGCCTATCTGCTCCAATATTTGAAATGCCTATCGGCAACCATATCTGAAATGCCTATCGACACCTATATTTGAAATACCTATCGGCTTTTATATCTGAAATGCCTATCGGCACCTGTTTTTAAAATGCCAATCGGCAACTATATCTGAAATGCCTATCGGCACCTATATCCGAAATGCCTATCGGCATCAATTTTTGAAACGCCTATCGGAAACTACATCTAAAATGCCTATCGGCACCTATATTTGAAATGCCTATCGGCTTCTATATCTGAAATGCCTATCGGCACCTATTTTTGAAATGCCTATCGAAAACTACATCTGAAATGCCTATCAGCACCTATATTTGAAATGCCTATCGGAAACTACATCTGAAATGCCTATCAGCACCTATCGGCAACCATATCTGGAATGCCTATCGGCACCTATATTTGAAATGCCTATCGGCTTCTATATCTGAAATGCCTATCGGCACCTATTTTTAAAATGCCAATCGGCAACTATATCTGAAATGCCTATCGGCACCTATATCTGAAATGCCTATCGGCACCTATTTTTGAAATGCCTATCGGAAACTACATCTGAAATGCCTATCAGCACCTATATTTGAAATGCCTATCGGCAACCATATCTGAAATGCATATCGACACCTATATTTGAAATACCTATCGGTTTCTATATCTGAAATGCCTATCGGCACCTATTTTTAAAATGCCAATCGGCAACTATATCTGAAATGCCTATCGGCACCTATATCTGAAATGCCTATCGGCACCTATTTTTGAAATGCCTATCGGAAACTACATCTGAAATGCCTATCAGCACCTATATTTGAAATGCTTATCGGCAACCATATCTGAAATGCCTATCGACCCCTATATTTAAAATCGCTATCGGCTTCTATATCTGAAATGCCTATCGGCACCTATTTTCAAAATGCCAATCGGCAACTATATCTGAAATGCCTATCGGCACCAATTTTTGAAATGCCTATCGGAAACTACATCTGAAATGCCTATCAGCACCTATATTTGAAATGCCTATCGGCAACCATATCTGGAATGCTCATCGGCACCTATATTTGAAATGCCTATCGGCTTATATATCTGAAATGCCTATCGGCACCTATTTTTAAAATGCCAATCGGCAACTATATCTGAAATGCCTATCGGCACCTATATCTGAAATGCCTATTGGCACCTATTTTTGAAATGCCTATCAGAAACTACATCTGAAATGCCTATCAGCACGTATATTTGAAATGCCTATCGGCAATCATATCTGAAATGCCTATCGACACCTATATTTAAAATACCTATCGGCTTCTATATCTGAAATGCCTATCGGCACCGCTTTTTAAAATGCCAATCGGCAACTATATCTGAAATGCCTATCGGCACCTATATTTGAAATGCCTATCGGCACCAATTTTTGAAATGCCTATCGGAAACTACATCTGAAATGCCTATCAGCACCTATATTTGAAATGCCTATCGGCAACCATATCTGGAATGCCTATCGGCACCTATATCTGAAATGCCTATCGGCACCTATTTTTGAAATGCCTATCGGAAACTACATCTAAAATGCCTATCGGCACCTATTTTTAAAATGCCAATCGCTAAGTATATCGGAAATGCCTATCAGCACCTATATCTGAAATGCCTATCGGAACCTATTTTTGAAATGCCTATCGGAAACTTCATCTGAAATGACTATCAGCACCTATTTTTGAAATGCCTATCGGCAACCATATCTGAAATGCCTATCCACACCTATATTTGAAATACCTATCGGCTTCTATATCTGAAATGCCTATCGGCACCTATTTTTAAAATGCCAATCGGCAACTATATCTGAAATGCCTATCGGCACCTATATCTGAAATGCCTATCGGTACCTATTTTTGAAATGCCTATCGGAAACTACATCTGAAATGATTATCAGCGCTTATATTTGATATGCCTATCGGCAACCATATCTGGAATGCCTATCGGCAACTATATTTGAAATGCCTATCGGCTTCTATATCTGAAATGCCTATCGGCACCTATTTTTTAAATACCAATCGGCAACTATATCTGAAATGCCTATCGGCACCTATATCTGAAATGCCTATCGGCATATATTTTTGAAATGCCTTTCGGAAACAACATCTGAAATGCCTATCTGCTCCTATATTTAAAATGCCTATCGGCAACCATATCTGAAATGCCTATCGACACCTATATTTGAAATACCTATCGGCTTCTATATCTGAAATGCCTATCGGCACCTGTTTTTAAAATGCCAATCGGCAACTATATCTGAAATGCCTATCGGCACCTATATCCGAAATGCCTATCGGCATCAATTTTTGAAATGTTTATCGGAAACTACATGTAAAATGCCTATCAGCACCTATATTTGAAATGCCTATCGGCAACCATATCTGGAATGCCTATCAGCACCTATATTTGAAATGCCTATCGGCTTCTATATCTGAAATGCCTATCGGCATCTATTTTTAAAATGCCAATCGGCAACTATATCTGAAATGCCTATCGGCACCTATATCTGAAATGCCTATCGGCACCTATTTTTGAAATGCCTATCGGAAACTACATCTGAAATGCCTATCAGCACCTATATTTGAAATGCTTATCGGCAACCATATCTGAAATGCCTATCGACACCTATATTTAAAATCCCTATCGGCTTCTATATCTGAAATGCTTATCGGCACCTATTTTTAAAATGCCAATCGGCAACTATATCTGAAATGCCTATCGGCACCTATACCTGTTATGCCTATCGGCACCAATTTTTGAAATGCCTATCGGAAACTACATCTGAAATGCCTATCAGCACCTATATTTGAAATGCCTATCGGCAACCATATCTGGAATGCTCATCGGCACCTATATTTGAAATGCCTATCGGCTTATATATCTGAAATGCCTATCGGCACCTATTTTTAAAATGCCAATCGGCAACTATATCTGAAATGCCTATCGGCACCTATACCTGTTATGCCTATCGGCACCAATTTTTGAAATGCCTATCGGAAACTACATCTGAAATGCCTATCAGCACCTATATTTGAAATGCCTATCGGCAACCATATCTGGAATGCTCATCGGCACCTATATTTGAAATGCCTATCGGCTTATATATCTGAAATGCCTATCGGCACCTATTTTTAAAATGCCAATCGGCAACTATATCTGAAATGCCTATCGGCACCTATATCTGAAATGCCTATCGACACCTATTTTTAAAATGCATATTGGCAACTATATCTGAAATGCCTATCAGCACCTATATCTAAAATGCCTATCGACACCTATTTTTAAAATGCCAATTGGCAACTATATCATTTCAGATGTAGTTTCCGATAGGCATTTCAAAAATAGGTACCGATAGGCATTTCAGATATAGGTGCCGATAGGCATCGGCACCTATATCTGAAATGCCTATCGGTACCTATTTTTGAAATGCCTATCGGAAACTACATCTGAAATGATTATCAGCACTTATATTTGAAATGCCTATCGGCAACCATATCTGGAATGCCTATCGGCACCTATATTTGAAATGCCTATCGGCTTCTATATCTGAAATGCCTATCGGCACCTATTTTTAAAATACCAATCGGCAACTATATCTGAAATGCCTATCGGCACCTATATCTGAAATGCCTATCGGCACCTATTTTTGAAATGCCTATCGGAAACTCCATCTGAAATGCCTATCAGCACCTATATTTGAAATGCCTATCGGCAACCATATCTGGAATGCCTATCGGCACCTATATTTGAAATGCCTATCGGCAACCATATCTGGAATGCCTATCGGCACCTATATTTGAAATGCCTATCGGCTTCTGTATCTGAAATGCCTATCGACCCCTATTTTTAAAATGCCAATCGGCAACTATATCTGAAATGCCTATCGGCACCTATATCTGAAATGCCTATCGGCACCTATTTTTGAAATGCCTATCTGAAACTACATCTGAAATGCCTATCAGCACCTTTATTTGAAATGCTTATCGGCAACCATATCTGAAATAGCTATCGACACCTATATTTGAAATCCCTATCGGCTTCTATATCTGAAATGCCAATCGGCACCTATATCTGAAATGCTCATCGGCACCTATTTTTGAAATGCCTATCGGAAACTACATCTGAAATGATTATCAGCGCTTATATTTGATTTGCCTATCGGCAACCATATCTGGAATGCCTATCGGCAACTATATTTGAAATGCCTATCGGCTTCTATATCTGAAATGCCTATTGGCACCTATTTTTAAAATACCAATCGGCAACTATATCTGAAATGCCTATCGGCACCTATATCTGAAATGCCTATCGGCATATATTTTTGAAATGCCTTTCGGAAACTACATCTGAAATGCCTATCTGCTCCTATATTTGAAATGCCTATCAGCACCATATCTGAAATGCCTATCGACACCTATATTTGAAATACCTATCGGCTTCTATATCTGAAATGCCTATAGGCACCTATTTTTAAATTGCCATTCGGCAACTATATCTGAAATGCCTATCGGCACCTATATCTGAAATGCCTATCGGCACCTATTTTTAAAATGCCTATCGGAAACTACATCTGAAATGCCTATCAGCTCCTATATTTGATATGCTTATTGGCAACCATATCTGAAATGCCTATCGACACATATATTTGAAATCCCTATCGGCTTCTATATCTGAAATGCCTATCGGCACCTATTTTTAAAATGCCAATCGGCATTTATATCTGAAGTGCCTATCGGCACCTATATCTGAAATGCCTTTTGGCATTTATATCTGAAATGCCGATCGACACCTATATTTGAAATACCTATCGGCTTCTATATCTAAAATGCCTATCGGCACCTATTTTTAAAATGCCAATCGGTAAGTATATCTGAAATGCCTATCGGCACCTATATCTAAAATGCCTATCGGAACCTATTTTTCAAATGCCTATCGGAAACTACATCTGAAATGACTATCAGCACCTATATTTGAAATGCCTATCGGCAACCATATCTGAGATGACTATCCACACCTATATTTGAAAGACCTATCGGCTTCTATATCTAAAATTCCTATCGGCACCTATTTTCAAAATGCCAATCGGCAACTACATCTGAGATGCCTATCGGCTTATATATCTGAAATGCCTATCGGCACCTATTTTTAAAATGCCAATCGGCTACTAAATCTGAAATGCCAATCGGCACCTATATCTGAAAAGCCTATCGGCACCTATTTTTGAAATGCCTATCGGAAACTACATCTGAAATGCCTATCAGCACCTATATTTGAAATGCCTATCGGCAACCATATCTGAAATGCCTATCGACACCTATATTTGAAATCCCTATCGGCTTCTATATCTGAAATGCCTATCGGCACCTATTTTTAAAATGCCAATCGGCAACTATATCTGAAATGCCAATCGGCACCTATATCTGAAATGCCTATCGACACCTATTTTTGAAATGCCTATCGGAAACTACATCTGAAATGATTATCAGCACTTATATTTGAAATGCCTATCGGCAACCATATCTGGAATGCCTATCGGCACCTATATTTGAAATGCCTATCGGCTTCTATATCTGAAATGCCTATCGGCACCTATTTTTAAAATACCAATCGGCAACTATATCTGAAATGCCTATCGGCACCTATATCTGAAATGCCTATCGGCATATATTTTTGAAATGCCTTTCGGAAACTACATCTAAATTGCCTATCTGCTCTTATATTTGAAATGCCTATCGGCAACAATATCTGAAATGCCTATCGACAACTATATTTGAAATACCTATCGGCTTCTATATCTGAAATGCCTATCGGCACCTGTTTTTAAAATGCCAATCGGTAACTATATCTGACATGCTTATCGGCACCTATATCCGAAATGCCTATCGGCATCAATTTTTGAAATGCCTATCGGAAACTACATCTAAAATGCCTATCAGCACCTATATTTGAAATGCCTATCGGCAACTATATCTGCAATGCTTATCGGCACCTATATTTGAAATGCCTATCGGCTTCTATATCTGAAATGCCTATCGGCACCTATTTTTAAAATGCCAATTGGCAACTATATCTGAAATGACTATCGGCACCTATATCTGAAATGCCTATCGGCACCTATTTTTGAAATGCCTATCGAAAACTGCTTCTGAAATGCCTATCAGCACCTATATTTGAAATGCCTACCGGAAACTACATCTGAAATGCCTATCAGCACCTATATTTGAAATGCCTATCGGCAACCATATCTGGAATGCCTATCGGCACCTATATTTGAAATGCCTATCGGCTTCTATATCTGAAATGCCTATCGGCACCTATTTTTAAAATGCCAATCGGCAACTATATCTGAAATGCCTATCGGTACCTATATCTGGAATGCCTATCGTCACCTATTTTTGAAATGCCTATCGGAAACTACATCTGAAATGCCTATCAGCACCTATATTTGAAATGCCTATCGGCAACCATATCTGAAATGCCTATCGACACCTATATTTGAAATACCTATCGGCTTCTATATCTGAAATGCCTATCGGTACCTATTTTTAAAATGCCAATCGGTAACTATATCTGAGATGCCTATCGGCACCTATATCTGAAATGCCTATCGGCACCATTTTTTAAAATGCCTATCGGAAACTACATCCGAAATGCCTATCAGCACCTATATTTGAAATGCCTATCGGCAACCATATCTGGAATGCCTATCGGCACCTATATTTGAAATGCCTATCGGCTTCTATATCTGAAATGCCTATCGACACCAATTTTTGAAATGCCTATCGAAAACTACATCTGAAATGCCTATCAGCACCTATATTTAAAATGCCTATCGGCTACCATATCTGGAATGCTCATCGGCACCTATATTTGAAATGCCTATCGGCTTATATATCTGAAATGCCTATCGGAACCTATTTTTAAAATGCCAATCGGCAACTCTATCTGAAATGCCTATAGGCATCTATATCTGAAATGCCTTTCGGCACCTATTTTTGAAATGCCTATCGGAAACTACATCTGAAATGCCTATCAGCACCTATATTTGAAATGCTTATCGGCAACCATATCTGAAATGCCTATCGACACTTATATTTAAAATCCCTATCGGCTTCTATATCTGAAATGCCTATCGGCACCTATTTTTAAAATGCCAATCGGCAACTATATCTGAAATGCCTATCGGCACCTATATTTGAAATGCCTATCGGCACCAATTTTTGAAATGCCTATCGGAAACTACATCTGAAATGCCTATCAGCACCTATATTTGAAATGCCTATCGGCAACCATATCTGGAACGCTCATCGGCACCTATATTTGAAATGCCTATCGGCTTATATATCTGAAATGCCTATCGGCACCTATTTTTAAAATGCCAATCGGCAACTATATCTGAAATGCCTATCGGCACCTATATCTGAAATGCCTATCGGCACCTATTTTTGAAATGCCTATCGGAAACTACATCTGAAATGCCTATCAGCACCTATATTTGAAATGCCTATCGGCAATCATATCTGAAATGCCTATCGACACCTATATTTGAAATACCTATCGGCTCCTATATCTGAAATGCCTATCGGCACCTATTTTTAAAATGCCAATCGGCAACTATATCTGAAATGCCTATCGGCACCTATATCTGAAATGCCTATCGGCACCAATTTTTGAAATGCCTATTGAAAACTACATCTGAAATGCCTATAAGCACCTATATTTGAAATGCCTATCGGCAACCATATTTGGAATGCCTATCGGCAACTATATTTGAAATGCCTATCGGCTTCTATATCTGAAATGCCTATCGGCACCTATTTTTAAAATGCCAATAGGCAATTATATCTGAAATGCCTATCGGCACCTATTTTTAAAATACCAATCGGCAACTATATCTGAAATGCCTATCGGCACCTATATCTGAAATGCCTATCGGCATATATTTTTAAAATGCCTTTCGGAAACTACATCTGAAATGCCTATCTGCTCCTATATTTGAAATGCCTATCGGCAACCATATCTGAAATGCCTATCGACACCTATATTTGAAATACCTATCGACTTCTATATCTAAAATGCCTATCGGCACCTGTTTTTAAAATGCCAATCGGCAACTATATCTGAAATGCCTATCGCCACCTATATCCGAAATGCCTATCGGCATCAATTTTTGAAATGCCTATCGGAAACTACATCTAAAATGCCTATCAGCACCTATATTTGAAATGCCTATCGGCAACCATATCTGAAATGCCTATCGGCACCTATATTTGAAATGCCTATCGGCTTCTATATCTGAAATGCCTATCGGCACCTATTTTTAAAATGCCAATAGGCAATTATATCTGAAATGCCTATCGGCACCTATATCTGAAATGCCTATCGGCACCTATTTTTGAAATGCCTATCGGAAATTACATCTGAAATGCCTATCAGCACCTATATTTGAAATGCTTATCGGCAACCATATCTGAAATGCCTATCGGCACCTATTTTTGAAATGCCAATCTTTAAGTATATCTGAAATGCCTATCGGCACCTATATCTAAAATGCCTATTGGAACCTATTTTTGAAATGCCTATCGGAAGCTACATCTGAAATGCCTATCAGCACCTTTATTTGAAATGCTTATCGGCAACCATATCAGAAATAGCTATCGACACCTATAATTGAAATCCCTATCGGCTTCTATATCTTAAATGCCTATCGGCACCTATTTTTTAAATGCCAATCGGCAACTATATCTGAAATGCCAATCGGCACCTATATCTGAAATGCCTATCGGCACCTATTTTTGAAATGCCTATCGGAAACTACATCTGAAATGCCTATCAGCACATATATTTGAAATGCCTATCGGCAACCATATCTGGAAAGCCTATCGGCGCCTATATTTGAAATGCCTATCGGTTTCTATATCTAAAATGCCTATCAGCACTTATTTTTAAAATGCCAATCGGCAACTATATCTGAAGTGCCTATCGGCACCTATATCTCAAATGCCTATCAGCACCTATTTTTGAAATGCCCATCGAAAACTACATCTGAAATGCCTATCAGCATTTATATTTGAAATGCCTATCGGCAACCACATCAGAAATGCCTATCGGCACCTATATCTGAAATGCCCTACGGCATTTATATCTGAAATGGCGATCGACACCTATATTTGAAATGACTATCGGCACCTATATTTTAAATACCTATCGGCAACTATATCTGATATGCCTATCGGCACCTATATCTGAAATACCTATCGGCACCTATTTTTGAAATGCGTATCGGAAACTACATCTAAAATGCCTATCGGCACCTATTTTTAAAATGCCAATCGGAAAGTATATCTGAAATGCCTATCGGCACCTATAATTGAAATGCCTATCGGAACCTTTTTTTGAAATGCCTATCGGAAACAACATCTGAAATGACTATCAGCACCTATATTTGAAATGCCTATCGGCAACCATATCTGGAATGCCTATCGGCACCTATTTTTAAAATGCCAATTGGCAACTATATCTGAAATGCCTATCGGCACCTATATCTGAAATGCCTATCGGTACCTATTTTTGAAATGCCTATCGGAAACTACATCTGAAATGATTATCAGCTCTTATATTTGAAATGCCTATTGGCAACCATATCTGGGATGCCTATCGGCACCTATATTTGAAATGCCTATTCGCTTCTATATCTGAAATGCCTATCGGCACCTATTTTTAAAATACCAATCGGCAACTATATCTGAAATGCCTATCGGCACCTATATCTGAAATGCCTATCGGCATATATTTTTGAAATGCCTTTCGGAAACTACATCTGAAATGCCTATCTGCTCCTATATTTGAAATGCCTATCGGCAACCATATCTGAAATGCCTATCGACACCTATATTTGAAATATTTATTGGCTTCTATATCTGAAATGCCTATCGGCACCTGTTTTTAAAATGCCAATCGGCAACTAAATCTGAAATGCCTATCGGCACCTATATCCGAAATGCCTATCGGCATCAATTTTTGAAATGCCTATCGGAAACTACATCGAAAATGCCTATCAGCACCTATATTTGAAATGCCTATCGGCAACTATATCTGCAATGCCTATCGGCACCTATATTTGAAATGCCTATCGGCTTCTATATCTGAAATGCCTATCGGCACCTATTTTTTTAATGCCAATTGGCAACTATATCTGAAATGACTATCGGTTCCTATATCTGAAATGCCTATCGGCACCTATTTTTGAAATGCCTATCGAAAACTACATCTGAAATGCCTATCGGCACCTATTTTTGAAATGCCTATCGAAAACTACATCTGAAATGCCTATCTGCACCTATATTTGAAATGCCTATCGGCAACCAAATCTGAAATGCCTATCGACACCTATATTTGAAATACCTATCGGCTTCTATATCTGAAATGCCTATCGGTACCTATTTTTAAAATGCCAATCGACACCTATATCTGAAATGCCTATCGGCACCTATATCTGAAATGCCTATCGGCACCATTTTTTGAAATGCCTATCGGAAACTACATCCGGAATGCCTATCAGCACCTATATTTGAAATGCCTATCGGCAACCACATCTGGAATGCCTATCGGCACCTATATTTGAAATGCCTATCGGCTTCTATATCTGAAATGCCTATCGACACCAATTTTTGAAATGCCTATCGGAAACTACATCTGAAATGCCTATCAGCACATATATTTGAAATGCCTATCGGCAACCATATCTGGAATGCTCATCGGCACCTATATTTGAAATGCCTATCATCTTATATATCTGAAATGCCTATCGGCACCTATTTTTAAAATGCCAATCGGCAACTATATCTGAAATGCCTATCGGCACCTATATCTGAAATGCCTATCGGCACCTATTTTTGAAATGCCTATCGGAAACTACATCTGAAATGCCTATCAGCACCTATATTTGAAATGCTTATCGGCAACCATATCTGAAATGCCTATCGACACCTATATTTAAAATCCCTATCGGCTTCTATATCTGAAATGCCTATCGGCACCTATTTTTAAAATGCCAATCGGCAACTATATCTGAAATGCCTATCGGCACCTATATCTGAAATGCCTATCGGCACCAATTTTTGAAATGCCTATCGAAAACTACATCTGAAATGCCTATCAGCACCTATATTTGAATTGCCAATCGGCAACCATATCTGGAATGCTCATCGGCACCTATATTTGAAATGCCTATCGGCTTATATATCTGAAATGCCTATCGGCACCTATTTTTAAAATGCCAATCGGCAACTATATCTGAAATGCCTATCGGCACCTATATCTGAAATGCCTATCGGCACCTATTTTTGAAATGCCTATCGGAAACTACATCTGAAATGCCTATCGGCACCTATATTTGAAATGCCTATCGGCAATCATATCTGAAATGCCTATCGACACCTATATTTGAAATACCTATCGGCTTCTATATCTGAAATGCCTATCGGCACCTATTTTTAAAATGCCAATCGGCAACTATATCTGAAATGCCTATCGGCACCTATATCTGAAATGCCTATCGGCACCAATTTTTGAAAAGCCTATCGGAAACTACATCTGAAATGCCTATCAGCACCTATATTTGAAATGCCTATCGGCAACCATATCTGGAATGCCTATCGGCACCTATATTTGAAATGCCTATCGGCTTCTATATCTGAAATGCCTATCGGCACCTATTTTTAAAATGCCAATCGGCAACTATATCTGAAAGGCCTATCGGCACCTATATCTGAAATGCCTATCGGCACCTATTTTTAAAATGCCTATCGGAAACTACATCTGAAATGCCTATCGGCACCTATATTTGAAATGCCTATCGGCAATCATATCTAAGATGCCTATCGACACCTATATTTGAAATACCTATCGGCTTCTATATCTGAAATGCCTATCGACACCTATTTTTAAAATGCCAATTGGCAACTATATCTGAAATGCCTATCGGCACCTATATCTGAAATGCCTATCGGCACCAATTTTTGAAATGCCTATCGGAAACTACATCTGAAATGCCTATCAGCACCTATATTTGAAATGCCTATCGGCAACCATATCTGGAATGCCTATCGGCTCCTATATTTGAAATGCCTATTCGCTTCTATATCTGAAATGCCTATCGGCACCTATTTTTAAAATACCAATCGGCAACTATATCTGAAATGCCTATCGGCACCTATATCTGAAATGCCTATCGGCATATATTTTTGAAATGCCTTTCGGAAACTACATCTGAAATGATTATCAGCTTTTATATTTGAAATGCCTATCGGCAACCTTATCTGGAATGCCTTTCGGCACCTATATTTGAAATGCCTATTCGCTTCTATATCTGAAATGCCTATCGGCACCTATTTTTAAAATACCAATCGGCAACTATATCTGTAATGCCTATTGGCACCTATATCCGAAATGCCTATCGGCATCAATTTTTGAAATGCCTATCGGAAACTACATCTAAAATGCCTATCAGCACCTATATTTGAAATGCCTATCGGCAACTATATCTGCAATGCCTATCGGCACCTATATTTGAAATGCCTATCGGCTTTTATATCTAAAATGCCTATCGGCACCTATTTTTTAAATGCCAATTGGCAACTATATCTGAAATGCCTATCGGCACCTATTTTTGAAATGCCTATCGAAAACTACATCTAAAATGCCTATCAGCACCTATATTTGAAATGCCTATCGGAAACTACATCTGAAATGCCTATCAGCACCTATATTTGAAATGCCTATCGGCAACCATATCTGAAATGCCTATCGGCACCTATATATGAAATGCCTATCGGCACCTATTTTTGAAATGCATATCGGAAACTACATCTGAAATGCCTATTAGCACCTATATTTGAAATGCCTATCAGCAACCATATCTGAAATGCCTATCGACACCTATATTTGAAATACCTATCGGCTTCTATATCTGAAATGCCTATCGGTACCTATTTTTAAAATGCCAATCGGTAACTATATCTGAAATGCCTATCGGCACCTATATCTGAAATGCCTATCGGCACTATTTTTTGAAATGCCTATCGGAAACTACATCCGGAATGCCTATCAGCACCTATATTTGAAATGCCTATCGGCAACCATATCTGGAATGCCTATCGGCACCTATATTTGAAATGCCTATCGGCTTCTATATCTGAAATGCCTATCGGCGCCTATTTTTAAAAGGCCAATCGGCAACTATATCTGAAATGCCTATCGGCACCTATATCTGAAATGCCTATCGGCACCTATTTTTTAAATGCCTATCGGAAACTACATCTGAAATGCCTATCAGCACCTATATTTGAAATGCCTGTCGGCAACCATATCTGGAATGCCTATCGGCGCCTATATTTGAAATGCCTATCGGCTTCTATATCTGAAATGCCTATCGGCACCTATATCTGAAATGCCTATCGGCACCTATTTTTGAAATGCCTATCGAAAACTACATCTGAAATGCCTATCGAAAACTACATCTGAAATGCCTATCAGCACCTATATTTGGAATGCCTATCGGCAACCACATCAGAAATGCCTATCGGCACCTATATCTGAAATGCCTTTCGGCATTTATATATGAAATGCCGATCGACACCTATATTTGAAATGCCTATCGGCACTTTTATTTTAAATGCCTATCGGCAACTATATCTGATAAGCCTATCGGCACCTATATCTGAAATGCCTATCAGCACTTTTTTTTGAAATGCCAATCTTTAAGTATATCTGAAATGCCTATCGGCACCTATATCTAAAATGCCTATCGGAACCTATTTTTGAAATGCCTATCGGAAACTACATCTGAAATGACTATCAGCACCTATATTTGAAATGCCTATCGGCAACCATATCTGAAATGCCTATCGACACCTATATTTGAAATCCCTATCGGCTTCTATATCTGAAATGCCTATCGGCACCTATTTTTAAAATGCCAATCGGCAACTATATCTGAAATGCCAATCGGCACCTATATCTGAAGTGCCTATCGACACCTATTTTTAAAATGCCAATTGGCAACTATATCTGAAATGCCTATCGGCACCTATATCTAAAATGCCTATCGGAACCTATTTTTGAAATGCCTATCGGAAACTACATCTGAAATGACTATCAGCACCTATATTTGAAATGCCTATCAGCAACCATATCCGAAATGCCTATCCACACCTATATTTGAAATACCTATCGGCTTCTATATCTAAAATGCCTATCGGCACCTATTTTTAAAATGCCAATCGGTAAGTATATCTGAATTGCCTATCGGCACCTATATCTCAAATGCCTATCGGAACCTATTTTTGAAATGCCTATCGGAAACTACATCTGAAATGACTATCAGTACCTATATTTGAAATGCCTATTGGCAACCATATCTGAAATGCCTATCCACACCTATATTTGAAATACCTATCGGCTTCTATATCTGAAATGCCTATCGGCACCTATTTTTAAAATGCCAATCGGCAACTATATCTGAAATGCCAATCGGCACCTATATCTGAAATGCCTATCGACACCTATTTTTAAAATGCCAATTGGCAACTATATCTGAAATGCCTATCGGCACCAATATCTGAAATGCCTATCGGTACCTATTTTTTAAATGCCTATCGGAAACTACAACTGAAATGATTATCAGCACTTATATTTGAAATGCCTATCGGCAACCATATCTGGAATGCCTATCGGCACCTATATTTGAAATGCCTATCGGCTTCTATATCTGAAATGCCTATCGGCACCTATTTTTAAAATGCCAATCCACAACTATATCTGAAATGCCTATCGGCACCTATATCTGAAATGCCTATCGGCACCTATTTTTGAAATGCCTATCGGAAACTACATCTGAAATGCCTATCAGCACCTATATTTGAAATGCCTATCGGCAACCATATCTGGAATGCCTATCGGCACCTATATTTGAAATGCCTATCGGCTTCTATATCTGAAATGCCTATCGGCACCTATTTTTATAATGCCAATCGGCAACTATATCTGAAATGCCTATCGGCACCTATATCTGAAATGCCTATCGGCACCTATTTTTGAATTGCCTATCGGAAACTACATCTGAAATGCCTATCAGCACCTATATTTGAAATGCCTATCGGCAACCATATCTGGAATGCCTATCGGCGCCTATATTTGAAATGCCTATCGGCTTCTATATCTGAAATTCCTATCGGCACCTATTTTTAAAATGCCAATCGGCAACTATATCTGAAATGCCTATCGGCACCTATATCTGAAATGCCTATCGGCACCTATTTTTGAAATGCCTATCGGAAACTACATCTGAAATGCCTATCAGCACCTATATTTGAAATGCTTATCGGCAACCATATCTGAAATGCCTATCGACACCTATATTTGAAATCCCTATCGGCTTCTATATCTGAAATGCCTATCGGCACCTATTTTTAAAATGCCAATCGGCAACTATATCTGAAATGCCTATCGGCACCTATATCTGAAATGCCTATCGGCACCTATATCTGAAATGCCTATCGGCACCTATATCTGAAATGCCTATCGGCACCTATTTTTGAAATGCCTATCGGAAACTACATCTGAAATGCCTATATGCACCTATATTTGAAATGCCTATCGGCAACCATATCTGGAATGCCTATCGGCGCCTATATTTGAAAAGCCTATCGGCTTCTATATCTGAAATGCCTATCGGCACCTATTTTTAAAATGCCAATCGGCATTTATATCTGAAGTACCTATCGGCACCTATATCTGAAATGCCTATCGGCACCTATTTTTGAAATGCCTATCGAAAACTACATCTGAAATGCCTATCAGCACCTATATTTGAAATGCCTATCGGCAACCACATCAGAAATGCCTATCGGCACCTATATCTGAAATGCCTTTCGGCATTTATATCTGAAATGCCGATCGACACCTATATTTGAAATGCCTATCGGCACTTTTATTTTAAATGCCTATCGGCAACTATATCTGATAAGCCTATCCGCACCTATATCTGAAATGCCTATCGGCACCTATTTTTGAAATGCTAATCTTTAAGTATATCTGAAATGCCTATCGGCACCTATATCTAAAATGCCTATCGGAACCTATTTTTGAAATGCCTATCGGAAACTACATCTAAAAAGACTATCAGCACGTTTATTTGAAATGCCTATCGGCAACCATATCTGAAATGCCTATCCACACCTATATTTGAAATACCTATCGGCTTCTATATCTAAAATGCCTATCGGCCCCTATTTTTAAAATGCCAATCGGTAAGTATATCTGAAATGCCTATCGGCACCTATATCTAAAATGCCTATCGGAACCTATTTTTGAAATGCCTATCGGAAACTACATCTGAAATGACTATCAGCACCTATATTTGAAATGCCTATCGGCAACCATATCTGAAATGCCTATCCACACCTATATTTAAAATACCTATTGGCTTCTATATCTAAAATGCCTATCGGCACCTATTTTTAAAATGCCAATCGGCAACTACATCTGGAATGCCTATCGGCTTATATATCTGAAATGCCTATCGGCACCTATTTTTAAAATGCCAATCGGCAACTATATCTGAAATGCCAATCGGCACCTATATCTGAAATGCCCATCGACACCTATTTTTAAATGCCAATTGGCAACTATATCTGAAATGCCTATCGGCACCTATATCTGAAATGCCTATCGACACCTATTTTTAAAATGCCAATTGGCAACTATATCTGAAATGCCTATCGGCACCTATATCTGAAATGCCTATCGGAAACTACATCTGAAATGATTATCAGCACTTATATTTGAAATGCCTATCGGCAACCATATCTGGAATGCCTATCGGCACCTATATTTGAAATGCCTATCGGCAACCATATCTGGAATGCCTATCGGCACCTATATTTGAAATGCCTATCGGCAACTATATCTGGAATGCCTATCAGCACCTATATCTGAAATGCCTATCGGCACCTATTTTTGAAATGCCTATCGGAAACTACATCTGAAATGCCTATCAGCACCTTTATTTGAAATGCTTATCGGCCACCATATCTGAAATAGCTATCGACACCTATATTTGAAATCCCTATCGGCTTCTATATCTGAAATGCCTATCGGCACCTAATTTTTAAATGCCAATCGGCAACTATATCTGAAATGCCAATCGGCACCTATATCTGAAATGCCAATCGGCACCTATTTTTGAAATGCCTATCGGAAACTACATCTGAAATGCCTATCAGCACCTATATTTGAAATGCCTATCGGCAACCATATCTGGAATGCCTATCGGCGCCTATATTTGAAATGCCTATCGGCTTCTATATCTAAAATGCCTGTCGGCACCTATTTTTAAAATGCCAATCGGCAACTATATCTGAAGTGCCTATCGGCACCTATATCTCAAACGCCTATCGGCACCTATTTTTGAAATGCCTATCGAAAACTACATCTGAAATGCCTATCAGCATTTATATTTGAAATGCCTGTCGGCAACCACATCAGAAATGCCTATCGGCACCTATATCTGAAATGCCCTACGGCATTTATATCTGAAATGCCGATCGACACCTATATTTGAAATGCCTATCGGCACCTATATTTTAAATGCCTATCGGCAACTATATCTGATATGCCTATCAGCACCTATATCTGAAATGCCTATCGGCACCTATTTTTGAAATGTCTATCGGAAACTACATCTAAAATGCCTATCGGCACCTATTTTTAAAATGCCAATCGGAAAGTATATCTGAAATGCCTATCGGCACCTATAATTGAAATGCCTATCGGAACCTATTTTTGAAATGCCTATCGGAAACAACATCTGAAATGACTATCAGCACCTATATTTGAAATGCCTATCGGCAACCATATCTGAAATGCCTATCCACACCTGTATTTGAAATACCTATCGGCTTCTATATCTAAAATGCCTATCAGCACCTATTTTTAAAATGCCAATCGGCAACTATATCTGAAATGCCTATCGGCACCTATATCTGAAATGCCTATCGGCACCAACTTTTGAAATGCCTATCGGAAACTCCATCTGAAATGCCTATCAGCACCTATATTTGAAATGCCTATCGGCAACCATATCTGGAATGCCTATCGGCACCTATATTTGAAATGCCTATCGGGTTCTATATCTGAAATGCCTATCGACACCTATTTTTAAAATGCCAATTGGCAACTATATCTGAAATGCCTATCGGCACCTATATCTGAAATGCCTATCGGTACCTATTTTTGAAATGCCTATCGGAAACTACATCTAAAATGCCTATCAGCACCTATATTTGAAATGCCTATCGGCAACTATATCTGCAATGCCTATCGGCACCTATATTTGAAATGCCTATCGGCTTCTATATCTGAAATGCCTATCGGCACCTATTTTTTAAATGCCAATTGGCAACTATATCTGAAATGACTATCGGCACCTATATCTGAAATGCCTATCGGCACCTATTTTTGAAATGCCTATCGAAAACTACATCTGAAATGCCTATCAGCACGTATATTTTAAATGCCTATCGGAAACTACATCTGAAATGCCTATCAGCACCTATATTTGAAATGCCTATCGGCAACCATATCTGGAATGCCTATCGGCACCTATATTTGAAATGCCTATCGGCTTCTATATCTGAAATGCCTATCGGCACCTATTTTTAAAATGCGAATCGGCAACTATATCTGAAATGCCTATCGGCACCTATATCTGAAATGCCTATCGGCACCTTTTTTTGAAATGCCTATCGGAAACTACATCTGAAATGCCTATCAGCACCTATATTTGAAATGCCTATCGGCAACCATATCTGAAATGCCTATCGACACCTATATTTGAAATACCTATCGGCTTCTATATCTGAATTATTGCCTATCGGTACCTATTTTTAAAATGCCAATCGGTAACTATATCTGAAATGCCTATCGGCACCTATATCTGAAATGCCTATCGGCACTATTTTTTGAAATGCCTATCGGAAACTACATCCGGAATGCCTATCAGCACCTATATTTGAAATGCCTGTCGGCAACCATATCTGGGATGCCTATCGGCAACTATATTTGAAATGCCTATCGGTTTCTTTATCTGAAATGCCTATCGACACCAATTTTTGAAATGCCTATCGGAAACTACATCTGAAATGCCTATCAGCAACTATATTTGAAATGCCTATCGGCAACCATATCTGGAATGCTCATCGACACCTATATTTGAAATGCCTATCGGCTTATATATCTGAAATGCCTATCGGCACCTATTTTTAAAATGCCAATTGGCAACTATATCTGAAATGCCTATCGGCACCTATATCTGAAATGCCTATCGGTACCTATTTTTGAAATGCCTATCGGAAACTACATCTGAAATGTCTATCAGCACCTATATCTGAAATGCTTATCGGCAATCATATCTGAAATGCCTATCGACACCTATATTTAAAATCCCTATCGGCTTCTATATCTGAAATGCCTATCGGCACCTATTTTTAAAATCTCAATCGGCAACTAGATCTGAAATGCCTATCGGCACCTATATCTGAAATGCCTATCGGCACCAATTTTTGAAATGCCTATCGGAAACTACATCTGAAATGCCTATCAGCACGTATATTTTAAATGCCTATCGGAAACTACATCTGAAATGCCTATCAGCACCTATATTTGAAATGCCTATCGGCAATCATATCTGAAATGCCTATCGACACCTATATTTGAAATACCTATCGGCTTCTATATCTGAAATGCCTATCGGCACCTATTTTTAAAATGCCAATCGGCAACTATATCTGAAATGCCTATCGGCACCTATATCTAAAATGCCTATCGGCACCAATTTTTGAAATGCCTATCGGAAACTCCATCTGAAATGCCTATCAGCACCTATATTTGAAATGCCTATCGGCAACCATATCTGGAATGCCTATCGGCACCTATATTTGAAATGCCTATCGGCTTCTATATCTGAAATGCCTATCGGCACCTATTTTTAAAATGCCAATCGGCAACTATATCTGAAATGCCTATCGGCACCTATATCTGAAATGCCTATCGGCAACTATTTTTGAAATGCCTATCGGAAACTACATCTGAAATGCCTATCAGCACCTATATTTAAAATGCCTATCGGCAACCATATCTGTAATGCCTATCGGCGCCTATATTTGAAATGCCTATCGGCTTCTAATTCTGAAATACCTATCGGCGCCTATTTTTAAAATGCCAATCGGCAACTATATCTGAAGTGCCTATCGGCACCTATATCTGAAATGCCTATCGGCACCTATTTTTGAAATGCCTATCGAAAACTACACCTGAAAAGCCTATCAGCACCTATATTTGAAATGCCTATCGCAACCACATTAGAAATGCCTATCGGCACCTATATCTGAAATGCCTTTCGGCATTTATATCTGAAATGCCGGTCGACACCTATATTTGAAATGCCTATCGGCACATATATTTTAAATGCCTATCGGCAACTATATCTGATATGCCTATCGGCACCTATATCTGAAATGCCTATCGGCACCTATTTTTGAAATGCCTATCGGAAACTACATCTAAAATGCCTATCGGCACTTATTTTTAAAATGCCAATCGGTAAGTATATCTGAAATGCCTATCGGCACCTATATTTGAAATGCCTATCGGCACCTATTTTTAAAAATGCCTATCGGAAACTACACCTGAAATGCCTATCAGCACCTATATTTGAAATGCCTATCGGCAATCATATCTGAAATGCCTATCCACACCTATATTTGAAATACCTATCGGCTTCTATATCTAAAATGCCTATCGGCACCTATTTTTAAAATGCCAATCGGCAACTATATCCGAAATGCCTATCGGCACCTATATCTGAAATGCCTATCGGCACCAACTTTTGAAATGCCTATCGGAAACTCCATCTGAAATGCCTATCAGCACCTATATTTGAAATGCCTATCGGCAACCATATCTGGAATGCCTATCGGCACCTATATTTGAAATGCCTATCGGGTTCTATATCTGAAATGCCTATTGACACCTATTTTTAAAATGCCAATTGGCAACTATATCTGAAATGCCTATCGGCACCTATATCTGAAATGCCTATCGGTACCTATTTTTGAAATGCCTATCGGAAACTACATTTGAAATGCCTATCGGCAACCATATCTGGAATGCCTATCGGCAACCATATCTGGAATGCCTATCGGCACCTATATTTGAAATGCCTATCGGCTTCTATATCTGAAATACCTATCGGCACCTATTTTTAAAATGCCAATCGGCAACTATATCTGAAATGCCTATCGCCACCTATATCTGAAATGCCTATCGGCACGTATTTTTGAAATGCCTATCGGAAAATACATCTGAAATGCCTATCAGCACCTATATTTGAAATGCCTATCGGCAACCATATCTGAAATGCCTATCGACATCTATATTTGAAATACCTATCGGCTTCTATATCTGAAATGCCTATCGGTACCTATTTTTAAAATGCCAATCGGTAACTATATCTGAAATGCCTATCGGCACCTATATCTGAAATGCCTATCGGCACCATTTTTTGAAATGCCTATCGGAAACTACATCCGGAATGCCTATCAGCACCTATATTTGAAATGCCTATCGGCAACCATATCTGGAATGCCTATCGGCACCTATATTTAAAATGCCTATCGGCTTCTATATCTGAAATGCCTATCGACACCAATTTTTGAAATGCCTATCGAAAACTACATCTGAAATGCCTATCAGCACCTATATTTAAAATGCCTATCGGCAACCATATCTGGAATGCTCATCGGCACCTATATTTGAAATGCCTATCGGCTTATATATCTGAAATGCCTATCGGCACCTATTTTTAAAATGCCAATCGGCAACTCTATCTGAAATGCCTATCGGCACCTATATCTGAAATGCCTATCGGCACCTATTTTTGAAATGCCTATCGGAAACTACATCTGAAATGCCTATCAGCACCTATATTTGAAATGCTTATCGGCAACCATATCTGAAATGCCTATCGACACTTATATTTAAAATCCCTATCGGCTTCTATATCTGAAATGCCTATCGGCACCTATTTTTAAAATGCCAATCGGCAACTATATCTGAAATGCCTATCGGCACCTATATTTGAAATGCCTATCGGCACCAATTTTTAAAATGCCTATGGGAAACTACATCTGAAATGCCTATCAGCACCTATATTTGAAATGCCTATCGGCAACCATATCTGGAATGCTCATCGGCACCTAAATTTGAAATGCCTATCGGCTTATATATCTGAAATGCCTATCGGCACCTATTTTTAAAATGCCAATCGGCAACTATATCTGAAATGCCTATCGGCACCTATATCTGAAATGCCTATCGGCACCTATTTTTGAAATGCCTATCGGAAACTACATCTGAAATGCCTATCAGCACCTATATTTGAAATGCCTATCGGCAATCATATCTGAAATGCCTATCGACACCTATATTTGAAATACCTATCGGCTCCTATATCTGAAATGCCTATCGGCACCTATTTTTAAAATGCCAATCGGCAACTATATCTGAAATGCCTATCGGCACCTATATCTGAAATGCCTATCGGCACCAATTTTTGAAATGCCTATCGAAAACTACATCTGAAATGCCTATCAGCACCTATATTTGAAATGCCTATCGGCAACCATATCTGGAATGCCTATCGGCAACTATATTTGAAATGCCTATCGGCTTCTATATCTGAAATGCCTATCGGCACCTATTTTTAAAATACCAATCGGCAACTATATCTGAAATGCCTATCGGCACCTATATCTGAAATGCCTATCGGCATATATTTTTGAAATGCCTTTCGGAAACTACATCTGAAATGCCTATCTGCTCCTATATTTGAAATGCCTATCGGCAACCATATCTGAAATGCCTATCGACACCTATATTTGAAATACCTATCGGCTTCTATATCTAAAATGCCTATCGGCACATGTTTTTAAAATGCCAATCGGCAACTATATCTGAAATGCCTATCGCCACCTATATCCGAAATGCCTATCGGCATCAATTTTTGAAATGCCTATCGGAAACTACATCTAAAATGCCTATCAGCACCTATATTTGAAATGCCTATCGGCAACCATATCTGAAATGCCTATCGGTACCTATATTTGAAATGCCTATCGGCTTCTATATCTGAAATGCCTATCGGCACCTATTTTTAAAATGCCAATAGGCAACTATATCTGAAATGCCTATCGGCACCTATATCTGAAATGCCTATCGGCACCTATTTTTGAAATGCCTATCGGAAACTACATCTGAAATGCCTATCAGCACCTATATTTGAAATGCTTATCGGCAACCATATCTGAAATGCCTATCGGCACCTATTTTTGAAATGCCAATCTTTAAGTATATCTGAAATGCCTATCGGCACCTATATCTAAAATGCCTATTGGAACCTATTTTTGAAATGCCTATCGGAAACTACATCTGAAATGCCTATCAGCACCTTTATTTGAAATGCTTATCGGCAACCATATCAGAAATAGCTATCGACACCTATAATTGAAATCCCTATCAGCTTCTATATCTTAAATGCCTATCGGCACCTATTTTTTAAATGCCAATCGGCAACTATATCTGAAATGCCAATCGGCACCTATATCTGAAATGCCTATCGGCACCTATTTTTGAAATGCCTATCGGAAACTACATCTGAAATGCCTATCAGCACATATATTTGAAATGCCTATCGGCAACCATATCTGGAATGCCTATCGGCGCCTATATTTGAAATGCCTATCGGCTTCTATATCTAAAATGCCTATCGGCACTTATTTTTAAAATGCCAATCGGCAACTATATCTGAAGTGCCTATCGGCACCTATATCTCAAATGCCTATCACCACCTATTTTTGAAATGCCTATCGAAAACTACATCTGAAATGCCTATCAGCATTTATATTTGAAATGCCTATCGCCAACCACATCAGAAATGCCTATCGGCACCTATATCTGAAATGCCCTACGGCATTTGTATCTGAAATGCCGATCGACACCTATATTTGAAATGACTATCGGCACCTATATTTTAAATACCTATCGGCAACTATATCTGATATGCCTATCGGCACCTATATCTGAAATGCCTATCGGCACCTATTTTTGAAATGCGTATCGGAAACTACATCTAAAATGCCTATCGGCACCTATTTTTAAAATGCCAATCGGAAAGTATATCTGAAATGCCTATCGGCACCTATAATTGAAATGCGTATCGGAACCTTTTTTTGAAATGCCTATCGGAAACAACATCTGAAATGACTATCAGCACCTATATTTGAAATGCCTATCGGCAACTATATCTGAAATGCCTATCCACACC
Source organism: Venustoraphidia nigricollis (assembly GCA_034508555.1). Lineage (NCBI taxonomy): Eukaryota > Metazoa > Arthropoda > Insecta > Raphidioptera > Raphidiidae > Venustoraphidia > Venustoraphidia nigricollis. The sequence goes on from JAVRKA010000529.1 coordinate 40,960, forward strand.
TGTATTTGAAATACCTATCGGCTTCTATATCTAAAATGCCTATCGGCACCTATTTTTAAAATGCCAATCGGCAACTATATCTGAAATGCCTATCGGCACCAACTTTTGAAATGCCTATCGGAAACTCCATCTGAAATGCCTATCAGCACCTATATTTGAAATGCCTATCGGCAACCATATCTGGAATGCCTATCGGCACCTATTTTTAAAATGCCAATTGGCAACTATATCTGAAATGCCTATCGGCACCTATATCTGAAATGCCTATCGGTACCTATTTTTGAAATGCCTATCGGAAACTACATCTGAAATGCCTATCAGCACCTATATTTGAAATGCTTATCGGCAACCATATCTGAAATGCCTATCGACACCTATATTTAAAATCCCTATCGGCTTCTATATCTGAAATGCCTATCGGCACCTATTTTTAAAATGCCAATCGGCAACTATATCTGAAATGCCTATCGGCACCTATATCTGAAATGCCTATCGGCACCAATTTTTGAAATGCCTATCGAAAACTACATCTGAAATGCCTATCAGCACCTATATTTGAATTGCCTATCGGCAAACATATCTGAAATGCTCATCGGCACCTATATTTGAAATGCCTATCGGCTTATATATCTGAAATGCCTATCGGCACCTATTTTTAAAATGCCAATCGGCAACTATATCTGAAATGCCTATCGGCACCTATATCTGAAATGCCTATCGGCACCTATTTTTGAAATGCCTATCGGAAACTACATCTGAAATGCCTATCGGCACCTATATTTGAAATGCCTATCGGCAATCATATCTGAAATGCCTATCGACACCTATATTTGAAATACCTATCGGCTTCTATATCTGAAATGCCTATTGGCAACTATTTTTAAAATGCCAATCGGCAACTATATCTGAAATGCTTATCGGCACCTATATCTGAAATGCCTATCGGCACCAGTTTTTGAAATGTCTATCGGAAACTACATGTGAAATGCCTATCAGCACCTATATTTGAAATGCCTATCGGCAACCATATCTGGAATGCCTATCGGCACCTATATTTGAAATGCCTATCGGCTTCTATATCTGAAATGCCTATCGGCACCTATTTTTAAAATGCCAATCGGCAACTATATCTGAAATGCCTATCGGCACCTATATCTGAAATGCCTATCGGCACCTATTTTTAAAATGCCTATAGGAAACTACATCTGAAATGCCTATTAGCACCTATATTTGAAATGCCTATCGGCAACCATATCTGGAATGCCTATCGGCGCCTATATTTGAAATGCCTATCGGCTTCTATATCTGAAATACCTATCGGCGCCTATATCTGAAATGCCTATCGGCACTTATTTTTGAAATGCCTATCGGAAACTACATCTGAAATGCCTATCAGCACCTATATTTGAAATGCCTATCGGCAACCATATCTCGAATGCCTATCGGCGCCTATATTTGGAATGCCTATCGGCTTCTATATCTAAAATGCCTATCGGCACCTATTTTTAAAATGCCAATCGGCAACTATATCTGAAGTGCCTATCGGCACCCTATATCTTAAATGCCTATCGGCACCTATTTTTGAAATGCCTATCGAAAACTACATCTAAAATGCCTATCAGCATTTATATTTGAAATGCCTATCGGCAACCACATCTGAAATGCCTATCGGCACCTATATCTGAAATGCCCTACGGCATTTATATCTGAAATGCCGATCGACACCTATATTTGAAATGCCTATCGGCACCTATTTTTTAAATGCCTATCGGAAACTACATCTAAAATGCCTATCGGCACCTATTTTTAAAATGCCAATCGGAAAGTATATCTGAAATGCCTATCGGCACCTATAATTGAAATGCTTAACGGAACCTATTTTTGAAATGCCTATCGGAAACAACATCTGAAATGACTATCAGCACCTATATTTGAAATGCCTATCGGCAACCATATCTGAAATGCCTATCCACACCTGCATTTGAAATACCTATCGGCTTCTATATCTAAAATGCCTATCGGCACCTATTTTTAAAATGCCAATCGGCAACTATATCTGAAATGCCTATCGGCACCTATATCTGAAATGCCTATCGGCACCAACTTTTGAAATGCCTATCGGAAACTCCATCTGAAATGCCTATCAGCACCTATATTTGAAATGCCTATCGGCAACCATATCTGGAATGCCTATCGGCACCTATATTTGAAATGCCTATCGGGTTCAATATCTGAAATGCCTATCGACACCTATTTTTAAAATGCCAATTGGCAACTATATCTGAAATGCCTATCGGCACCTATATCTGAAATGCCTATCGGTACCTATTTTTAAAACGCCTATCGGAAACTACATCTGAAATGATTATCAGCTCTTATATTTGAAATGCCTATCGGCAACCATATCTGGAATGCCTATCGGCTCCTATATTTGAAATGCCTATTCGCTTCTATATCTGAAATGCCTATCGGCACCTATTTTTAAAATACCAATCGGCAACTATATCTGAAATGCCTATCGGCACCTATATCTGAAATGCCTATCGGCATATATTTTTGAAATGCCTTTCGGAAACTACATCTGAAATGATTATCAGCTCTTATATTTGAAATGCCTATCGGCAACCATATCTGGAATGCCTATCGGCACCTATATTTGAAATGCCTATTCGCTTCTATATCTGAAATGCCTATCGGCACCTATTTTTAAAATACCAATCGGCAACTATATCTGTAATGCCTATCGGCACCTATATCCGAAATGCCTATCGGCATCAATTTTTGAAATGCCTATCGGAAACTACATTTAAAATGCCTATCAGCACCTATATTTGAAATGCCTATCGGCAACTATATCTGCAATGCCTATCGGCACCTATATTTGAAATGCCTATCGGCTTTTATATCTGAAATGCCTATCGGCACCTATTTTTTAAATGCCAATTGGCAACTATATCTGAAATGACTATCGGCACCTATATCTGAAATGCCTATCGGCACCTATTTTTGAAATGCCTATCGAAAACTACATCTGAAATGCCTATCAGCACTTATATTTGAAATGCCTATCGGAAACTACATCTGAAATGCCTATCAGCACCTATATTTGAAATGCTTATCGGCAAACATATCTGAAATGCCTATCGACACCTATATTTAAAATCCCTATCGGCTTCTATATCTGAAATGCCTATCGGCACCTATTTTTAAAATGCCAATCGGCAACTATATCTGAAATGCCTATCGGCACCTATATCTAAAATGTCTATCGGCACCAATTTTTAAAATGCCTATCGGAAACTACATCTGAAATGCCTATCAGCACCTATATTTGAAATGCCTATCGGCAACCATATCTGAAATGCTCATCGGCACCTATATTTGAAATGCCTATCGGCTTATATATCTGAAATGCCTATCGGCACCTATTTTTAAAATGCCAATCGGCAACTATATCTGAAATGCCTATCGGCACCTATATCTGAAATGCCTATCGGCACCTATTTTTGAAATGCCTATCGGAAACTACATCTGAAATGCCTATCAGCACCTATATTTGAAATGCCTATCGGCAATCATATCTGAAATGCCTATCGACACCTATATTTGAAATACCTATCGGCTTCTATATCTGAAATGCCTATTGGCACCTATTTTTAAAATGCCAATCGGCAACTATATCTTAAATGCCTATCGGCACCTATATCTGAAATGCCTATCGGCACCAGTTTTTGAAATGCCTATCGGAAACTACATGTGAAATGCCTATCAGCACCTATATTTGAAATGCCTATCGGCAACCATAACTGGAATGCCTATCGGCACCTATATTTGAAATGCCTATCGGCTTCTATATCTGAAATGCCTATCGGCACCTATTTTTAAAATGCCAATCGGCAACTATATCTGAAATGCCTATCGGCACCTATTTTTGAAATGCCTATCGGAAACTACATCTGAAATGCCTATTAGCACATATATTTGAAATGCCTATCGGCAACCATATCTGGAATGCCTATCGGCGCCTATATTTGAAATGCCTATCGGCTTCTATATCTGAAATACCTATCGGCGCCTATTTTTATAATGCCAATCGGCAACTATATCTGAAGTGCCTATCGGCACCTATATCTGAAATGCCTATCGGCACGTATTTTTGAAATGCCTATCGAAAACTACATCTGAAATGCCTATCAGCACCTATATTTGAAATGCCTATCGGCAACCACATCAGAAATGCCTATCGGCACCTATATCTAAAATGCCTTTTGGCATTTATATCTGAAATGCCGGTCGACACCTATATTTAAAATGCCTATCGGCACATATATTTTAAATGCCTATAGCAACTATATCTGATATGCCTATCGGCACCTATATCTGAAATGACTATCGGCACCTATTTTTGAAATGCCTATCGGAAACTACATCTAAAATGCCTATCGGCACCTATTTTTAAAATGCCAATCGGTAAGTATATCTGAAATGCCTATCGGCACCTATATCTGAAATGCCTATCGGAACCTATTTTTGAAATGCCTATCAGAAACTACATCTGAAATGACTATCAGCACCTATATTTGAAATGCCTATCGGCAACCATATCTGAAATGCCTATCCACACCTATATTTGAAATATCTATCGGCTTCTATATCTGAAATGCCTATCGGCACCTATTTTTAAAATGCCAATCGTCAACTATATCTGAAATGCCTATCGGCACCTATATCTGAAATGCCTATCGGTACCTATTTTTGAAATGCCTATCGGAAACTACATCTGAAATGATTATCAGCGCCTATATTTGATATGCCTATCGGCAACAATATCTGGGATGCCTATCGGCAACTATATTTGAAATGCCTATCGGCTTCTATATCTGAAATGCCTATCGGCACCTATTTTTAAAATACCAATCGGCAACTATATCTGAAATGCCTATCGGCACCTATATCTAAAATGCCTATCGGCATATATTTTTGAAATGCCTTTCGGAAACTACATCTGAAATGCCTATCTGCTCCTATATTTGAAATGCCTATCGGCAACCATATCTGAAATGCCTATCGACACCTACATTTGAAATACCTATCGGCTTCTATATCTGAAATGCCTATCGGCACCTGTTTTTAAAATGCCAATCGGCAACTATATCTGAAATACCTATCGGCACCTATATTTGAAATGCCTATCGGCATCAATTTTTGAAATGCCTATCGGAAACTACATCTAAAATGACTATCAGCACCTATATTTGAAATGCCTATCGGCAACCGTATCTGGAATGCCTATCGGCACCTATATTTGAAATGCCTATCGGCTTCTATATCTGAAATGCCTATCGGCACCTATTTTTGAAATGCCTATCGGAAACTACATCTGAAATGCCTATCAGCACCTATATTTGAAATGCTTATCGGCAACCATAGCTGAAATGCCTATCGACACCTATATTTGAAATCCCTATCGGCTTCTATATCTGAAATGCCTATCGGCACCTGTTTTTAAAATGCCAATTGGCAACTATATCTGAAATGCCTATCGGCACCTATATCCGAAATGCCTATCGGCATCAATTTTTGAAATGCCTATCGGAAACTACATCTAAAATGCCTATCAGCACCTATGTTTGAAATGCCTATCGGCAACTATATCTGCAATGCCTATCGGCACCTATATTTGAAATGCCTATCGGCTTCTATATCTGAAATGCCTATCGGCACCTATTTTTAAAATGCCAATCGGCAACTATATCTGAAATGTCTATCGGCACCTATATCTGAAATGCCTATCAGCACCTATTTTTGAACTGCCTATCGGAAACTACATCTGAAATGCCTATCAGCACCTATATCTGGAATGCCTATCGGCAACTATATTTGAAATGCCTATCGGCTTCTATATCTGAAATGCCTATCGGCACCTATTTTTAAAATACCAATCGGCAACTATATCTGAAATGCCTATCGGCACCTATATCTGAAATGCCTATCGGCATATATTTTTGAAATGCCTTTCGGAAACTACATCTGAAATGCCTATCTGCTCCTATATTTGAAATGCCTATCGGCAACCATATCTGAAATGCCTATCGACACCTATATTTGAAATACCTATCGGCTTCTATATCTGAAATGCCTATCGGCACTTATTTTTAAAATGCCAATCGGCATTTATATCTGAAGTGCCTATCGGCACCTATATCTGAAATGCCTATCGGCACCTATTTTTGAAATGCCTATCGAAAACTACATCTGAAATGCCTATCAGCACCTATATTTGAAATGCCTATCGGCAACCACATCAGAAATGCCTATCGACACCTATATCTGAAATGCCTTTCGGCATTTATATCTGAAATGCCGATCGACACCTATATTTGAAATGCGTATCGGCACTTTTATTTTAAATGCCTATCGGCAACTATATCTGATAAGCCTATCGGCACCTATATCTGAAATGCCTATCGGCACCTTTTTTTGAAATGCCAATCTTTAAGTATATCTGAAATGCCTATCGGCACCTATATCTAAAATGCCTATCGGAACCTATTTTTGAAATGCCTATCGGAAACTACATCTAAAATGACTATCAGCACCTATATTTGAAATGCCTATCGGCAACCATATCTGAAATGCCTATCCACACCTATATTTGAAATACCTATCGGCTTCTATATCTAAAATGCCTATCGGCACCTATTTTTAAAATGCCAATCGGTAAGTATATCTGAAATGCCTATCGGCACCTATATTTAAAATGCCTATCGGAACCTATTTTTGAAATGCCTATCGGAAACTACATCTGAAATGACTATCAGCATCTATATTTAAAATGCCTATCGGCAACCATATCTGAAATGCCTATCCACACCTATATTTGAAATACCTATCGGCTTCTATATCTAAAATGCCTATCGGCACCTATTTTTAAAATGCCAATCGGCAACTACATCTGAAATGCCTATCGGCTCATATATCTGAAATGCCTATCGGCACCTATTTTTAAAATGCCAATCGGCAACTATATCTGAAATGCCAATCGGCACCTATATCTGAAATGCCTATCGACACCTATTTTTAAAATGCCAATTGGCAACTATATCTGAAATGCCTATCGGCACCTATATCTGAAATGCCTATCAACACCTATTTTTAAAATGCTAATTGGCAACTATATCTGAAATGCCTATTGGCACCTATATCTGAAATGCCTATCGGTACCTATTTTTGAAATGCCTATCGGAAACTACATCAAAAATGCCTATCAGCACATATATTTGAAATGCCTATCGGCAACCATATCTGAAATGCCTATCGGCACCTATATTTGAAATGCCTATCGGCTTCTATATCTGAAATGCCTATCGGCACCTATTTTTAAAATGCCAATCGGCAACTATATATGAAGTGCCTATCGGCACCTATTACTGAAATGCCTATCGGCACCTATTTTTGAAATGCCTATCGAAAACTACATCTGAAATGCCTATCAGCACCTATATTTGAAATGCCTATCGGCAACCACATCAGAAATGCCTATTGGCACCTATATCTCAAATGCCGGTCGACACCTATATTTGAAATGCCTATCGGCACATATATTTTAAATGCCTATCGGCAACTTTATCTGATATGCCTATCGGCACCTATATCTGAAATGCCTATCGGCACCTATTTTTGAAATGCCTATCGGAAACTACATCTAAAATGCCTATCGGCACCTATTTTTAAAATGTCAATCGGTAAGTATATCTGAAATGCCTATCGGCACCTATATCTGAAATGCCTATCGGAACCTATTTTTTAAATGCCTATCGGAAACTACATCTGAAATGACTATCAGCACCTATATTTGAAATGCCTATCGGCAACCATATCTGAAATGCCTATCCACACCTATATTTGAAATACCTATCGGCTTCTATATCTGAAATGACTATCGGCACCTATTTTTAAAATGCCAATCGGCCACTATATCTGAAATGCCTATCGGCACCTATATCTGAAATGCCTATCGGTACCTATTTTTGAAATGCCTATCGGAAACTACATCTAAAATGCCTATCAGCACCTATATTTGAAATGCCTATCGGCAACCATATCTGGAATGCCTATCGGCACCTATATTTGAAATGCCTATCGGCTTCTATATCTAAAATGCCTATCGGCACCTATTTTTAAAATGCCGATCGGCAACTATATCTGAAATGCCTATCGGCACCTATATCTGAAATGCCTATCGGCATTTATATCTGAAATGCCGATCGACACCTATATTTGAAATGCCAATCGGCACTTTTATTTTAAATGCCTATCGGCAACTATATCTGATAAGCCTATCGGCACCTATATCTGAAATGCCTATCGGCACCTATATCCGAAATGCCTATCGGCATCAATTTTTGAAATGCCTATCGGAAACTACATCTAAAATGCCTATCAGCACCTATATTTGAAATGCCTATCGGCAACCATATCTGGAATGCCTATCGGCACCTATATTTGAAATGCCTATCGGCTTCTATATCTGAAATGCCTAGCGGCACCTATTTTTAAAATGCCAATCGGCAACTACAACTGAAATGCCTATCGGCACCTATATCTGAAATGCCTATCGGCACCTATTTTTGAAATGCCTATCGGAAACTACATCTGTAATGCCTATCAGCACCTATATTTGAAATGCCTATCGGCAACCATATCTGGAATGCCTATCGGCGTATATATTTGAAATGCCTATCGGCTTCTATATCTGAAATGCCTATCGGCACCTATTTTTAAAATGCCAAACGGCATTTATATCTGAAGTGCCTATCGGCACCTATATCTGAAATGCCTATCGGCACCTATTTTTGAAATGCCTTTCGAAAACTGCATCTGAAATGCCTATCAGCACCTATATTTGAAATGCCTATCGGCAACCACATCAGAAATGCCTATCGGCACCTATATCTGAAATGCCTTTCGGCATTTATATCTGAAATGCCGATCGACACCTATATTTAAAATGCGTATCGGCACTTTTATTTTAAATGCCTATCGGCAACTATATCTGATAAGCCTATCGGCACCTATATCTGAAATGCCTATCGGCACCTATTTTTGAAATGCCAATCTTTAAGTATATCTGAAATGCCTATCGGCACCTATATCTAAAATGCCAATCGGAACCTATTTTTGAAATGCCTATCGGAAACTACATTTGAAATGACTATCAGCACCTAAATTTGAAATGCCTATCGGCAACCATATCTGAAATGCCTATCCACACCTATATTTGAAATACCTATAGGCTTCTATATCTAAAATGCCTATCGGCACCTATTTTTAAAATGCCAATCGGCAACTATATCTGAAATGCCTATCGGCTTATATATCTGAAATGCCTATCGGCACCTATTTTTAAAATGCCAATCGGCAACTATATCTGAAATGCCAATCGGCACCTATATATGAAATGCCTATCGATACCTATTTTTAAAATGCCAATTGGCAACTATATCTGAAATGCTCATCGGCACCTATATCTGAAATGCCTATCGACACCTATTTTTAAAATGCCAATTGGCAACTATATCTGAAATGCCTATCATCACCTATATCTGAAATGTCTATCGGTACCTATTTTTGAAATGCCTATCGGAAACTACATCTGAAATGATTATCAGCACTTATATTTGAAATGCCTATCGGCAACCATATCTGGAATGCCTATCGGCGCCTATATTTGAAATTCCTATCGGCTTCTATATCTAAAATGCCTATCGGCACCTATTTTTAAAATGCCAATCGGCAACTATATCTGAAGTGCCTATCGGCACTTATATCTCAAATGCCTATCGGCACCTATTTTTGAAATGCCTATCGAAAACTACATCTGAAATGCCTATCGGCATTTATATTTGAAATGCCTATCGGAAACCACATCAGAAATGCCTATCGGCACCTATATCTGAAATGCCCTACGGCATTTATATCTGAAATGCCGATCGACACGTATATTTTAAATGCCTATCGGCACCTATATTTTAAATGCCTTTCGGCAACTATATCTGATATGCCTATCGGCACCTATATCTGAAAAGCCTAACGGCACCTATTTTTGAAATGCCTATCGGAAACTACATCTAAAATGCCTATCGGCACCTATTTTTAAAATGTCAATCGAAAAGTATATCTGAAATGCCTATCGGCACCTATAATTGAAATGCCTATCGGAACCTATTTTTGAAATGCCTATCGGAAACAACATCTAAAAAGACTATCAGCACCTATATTTGAAATGCCTATCGGCAACCATATCTGAAATGCCTATCCACACCTGTATTTGAAATACCTATCGGCTTCTATATCTAAAATGCCTATCGGCACCTATTTTTAAAATGCCAATCGGCAACTATATCAGAAATGCCTATCGGCACCTATATCTGAAATGCCTATCGGCACCGACTTTTGAAATGCCTATCGGAAACTCCATCTGAAATGCCTATCAGCACCTATATTTGAAATGCCTATCGGCAAATATATCTGGAATGCCTATCGGCACCTATATTTGAAATGCCTATCGGATTCTATATCTGAAATGCCTATCGACACCTATTTTTAAAATGCCAATTGGCAACTATATCTGAAATGCCTATCGGCATCTATATATGAAATGCCTATCGGTACCTATTTTTGAAATGCCTATCGGAAACTACATCTGAAATGATTATCAGCACTTATATTTGAAATGCCTATCGGCAACCATATCTGGAATGCCTATCGGCAACTATATTTGAAATGCCTATCAGCCTCTATATCTGAAATGCCTATCGGCACCTATTTTTAAAATACCAATCGGCAACTATATCTGAAATGTCTATCGGCACCTATATCTGAAATGCCTATCGGCATATATTTTTGAAATGCCTTTCGGAAACTACATCTGAAATGCCTATCTGCTCATATATTTGAAATGCCTATCGGCACCTATATCTGAAATGCCTATCGGCACCTATTTTTGAAATGCCTATCGGAAACTACATCTGAAATGCCTATCAGCATCTATATTTGAAATGCCTATCGGCAACCATATCTGGAATGCCTATCGGCGTATATATTTGAAATGCCTATCGGCTTCTATATCTGAAATGCCTATCGGCACCTATTTTTAAAATGCCAAACGGCATTTATATCTGAAGTGCCTATCGGCACCTATATCTGAAATGCCTATCGGCACCTATTTTTGAAATGCCTTTCGAAAACTACATCTGAAATGCCTATCAGCACCTATATTTGAAATGCCTATCGGCAACCACATCAGAAATGCCTATCGGCACCTATATCTGAAATGCCTTTCGGCATTTATATCTGAAATGCCGATCGACACCTATATTTAAAATGCGTATCGGCACTTTTATTTTAAATGCCTATCGGCAACTATATCTGATAAGCCTATCGGCACCTATATCTGAAATGCCTATCGGCACCTATTTTTGAAATGCCAATCTTTAAGTATATCTGAAATGCCTATCGGCACCTATATCTAAAATGCCAATCGGAACCTATTTTTGAAATGCCTATCGGAAACTACATTTGAAATGACTATCAGCACCTAAATTTGAAATGCCTATCGGCAACCATATCTGAAATGCCTATCCACACCTATATTTGAATTACCTATAGGCTTCTATATCTAAAATGCCTATCGGCACCTATTTTTAAAATGCCAATCGGCAACTATATCTGAAATGCCTATCGGCTTATATATCTGAAATGCCTATCGGCACCTATTTTTAAAATGCCAATCGGCAACTATATCTGAAATGCCAATCGGCACCTATATATGAAATGCCTATCGATACCTATTTTTAAAATGCCAATTGGCAACTATATCTGAAATGCTCATCGGCACCTATATCTGAAATGCCTATCGACACCTATTTTTAAAATGCCAATTGGCAACTATATCTGAAATGCCTATCGGCACCTATATCTGAAATGTCTATCGGTACCTATTTTTGAAATGCCTATCGGAAACTACATCTGAAATGATTATCAGCACTTATATTTGAAATGCCTATCGGCAACCATATCTGGAATGCCTATCGGCGCCTATATTTGAAATTCCTATCGGCTTCTATATCTAAAATGCCTATCGGCACCTATTTTTAAAATGCCAATCGGCAACTATATCTGAAGTGCCTATCGGCACTTATATCTCAAATGCCTATCGGCACCTATTTTTGAAATGCCTATCGAAAACTACATCTGAAATGCCTAAATGCATTTATATTTGAAATGCCTATCGGAAACCACATCAGAAATGCCTATCGGCACCTATATCTGAAATGCCCTACGGCATTTATATCTGAAATGCCGATCGACACGTATATTTTAAATGCCTATCGGCACATATATTTTAAATGCCTTTCGGCAACTATATCTGATATGCCTATCGGCACCTATATCTGAAAAGCCTAACGGCACCTATTTTTGAAATGCCTATCGGAAACTACATCTAAAATGCCTATCGGCACCTATTTTTAAAATGTCAATCGAAAAGTATATCTGAAATGCCTATCGGCACCTATAATTGAAATGCCTATCGGAACCTATTTTTGAAATGCCTATCGGAAACAACATCTAAAAAGACTATCAGCACCTATATTTGAAATGCCTATCGGCAACCATATCTGAAATGCCTATCCACACCTGTATTTGAAATACCTATCGGCTTCTATATCTAAAATGCCTATCGGCACCTATTTTTAAAATGCCAATCGGCAACTATATCAGAAATGCCTATCGGCACCTATATCTGAAATGCCTATCGGCACCGACTTTTGAAATGCCTATCGGAAACTCCATCTGAAATGCCTATCAGCACCTATATTTGAAATGCCTATCGGCAAATATATCTGGAACGCCTATCGGCACCTATATTTGAAATGCCTATCGGATTCTATATCTGAAATGCCTATCGACACCTATTTTTAAAATGCCAATTGGCAACTATATCTGAAATGCCTATCGGCATCTATATATGAAATGCCTATCGGTACCTATTTTTGAAATGCCTATCGGAAACTACATCTGAAATGATTATCAGCACTTATATTTGAAATGCCTATCGGCAACCATATCTGGAATGCCTATCGGCAACTATATTTGAAATGCCTATCAGCCTCTATATCTGAAATGCCTATCGGCACCTATTTTTAAAATACCAATCGGCAACTATATCTGAAATGTCTATCGGCACCTATATCTGAAATGCCTATCGGCATATATTTTTGAAATGCCTTTCGGAAACTACATCTGAAATGCCTATCTGCTCATATATTTGAAATGCCTATCGGCAACCATATCTGAAATGCCCATCGACACCTATATTTGAAATACCTATCGGCTTCTATATCTGAAATGCCTATCGGCACCTGTTTTTAAAATGCCAATCGGCAACTATATCTGAAATGCCTATCGGCACCTATATCCGAAATGCCTATCGGCATCAATTTTTGAAATGCCTATCGGAAACTACATCTGAAATGCCTATCAGCACCTATATTTGAAACGCTTATCGGCAACCATATCTGAAATGCCTATCGACACCTATATTTGAAATCCCTAGCGGCTTCTATATCTGAAATGCCTATCGGCACCTATTTTTAAAATGCCAATCGGCATTTATATCTGAAGTGCCTATCGGCACCTATATATGAAATGCCTATCGGCACCTATTTTTGAAATGTCAGTCTTTAAGTATATCTGAAATGCCTATAGGCACCTATATCTAAAATGCCTATCGGAACCTATTTTTGAAATGCCTATCCGAAACTACATCTGAAATGACTATCAGCACCTATATTTGAAATGCCTATCGGCAACCATATCTAAAATGCCTATCCACACCTATATTTGAAATACCTATCGGCTTCTATATCTAAAATGCCTATCGGCACCTATTTTTAAAATGCCAATCGGACACTACATCTGAAATGCCTATCGGCTTATATATCTGAAATGCCTATCGGCACCTATTTTTAAAATGCCAATCGGCAACTATATCTGAAATGCCAATCGGCACCTATATCTAAAATGCCTATCGGCACCTATTTTTGAAATGCCTATCGGAAACTACATCTGAAATGCCTATCAGCACCTATATTTGAAATGCCTATCGGCAACCATAACTGAAATGCCTATCGACAACTATATTTGAAATCCCTATCGGCTTCTATATCTGAAATGCCTATCGGCACCTATTTTTAAAATGCCAATCGGCAACTATATCTGAAATGACAATCGGCACCTATATCTGAAATGCCTATCGACACCTATTTTTAAAATGCCAATTGGCAACTATATCTGAAATGCCTATCGGCACCTCTATCTGAAATGCCTATCGGTACCTATTTTTGAAATGCCTATCGAGAACTACATCTGAAATGATTATCAGCACTTATATTTGAAATGCCTATCGGCAACCATATCTGGAATGCCTATCGGCACCTATATTTGAAATGCCTATCGGCTTCTATATCTGAAATGCCTTTCGGCACCTATTTTTAAAATTCCAATCGGCAACTATATCTGAAATGCCTATCGGCACCTATATCTGAAATGCCTATCGGCACCTATTTTTGAAATGCCTATCGGAAACTCCATGTGAAATGCCTATCAGCACCTATATTTGAAATGCCTATCGGCAACCATATCTAGAATGCCTATCGGCACCTATATTTGAAATGCCTATCGGCAACCATATCTGGAATGCCTATCGGCACCTATATTTGAAATGCCTATCGGCTTCTATATCTGAAATGCCTATCGACACCTATTTTTAAAATGCCAATCGGCAACTATATCTGAAATGCCTACCGGCACCTATATCTGAAATGCCTACCGGCACCTATTTTTGAAATGCCTATCGGAAACTACATCTGAAATGCCTATCAGCACCTTTATTTGAAATGCTTATCGGCAACCATATCTGAAATAGCTATCGACACCTATATTTGAAATCCCTATCGGCTTCTATATCTGAAATGCCTATCGGCACCTATTTTTAAAATGCCAATCGGCAGCTATATCTGAAATGCCAATCGGCACCTATATCTGAAATGCCTATCGGGACCTATTTTTGAAATGCCTATCGGAAACTACATCTGAAATGCCTATCAGCACCTATATTTGAAATGCCTATCGGCAACCATATCTGGAATGCCTATCGGCGCCTATATTTGAAATGCCTATCGGCTTCTATATCTAAAATGCCTATCGGCACCTATTTTTAAAATGCCAATCGGCAACTATATCTGAAGTGCCTATCGGCACCTATATCTCAAATGCCTATCGGCACCTATTTTTAAAATGCCTATCGAAAACTACATCTGAAACGCCTATCAGCATTTATATTTGAAATGCCTATCGGCAACCACATCAGAAATGCCTATCGGCACCTATATCTGAAATGCCCTACGGCATTTATAACTGAAATGCCGATCGACACCTATATTTGAAATGCCTATCGGCACCTATATTTTAAATGCCTATCGGCAACTATATCTGATATGCCTATCGGCACCTATATCTGAAATGCCTATCGGCACCTATTTTTGAAATGCCTATCGGAAACTACATTTAAAATGCCTATCGGCACCTATTTTTAAAATGCCAATCGGAAAGTATATCTGAAATGCCTATCGGCACCTATAATTGAAATGCCTATCGGAACCTATTTTTGAAATGCCTATCGGAAACAACATCTGAAATGCCTATCAGCACCTATATTTGAAATGCCTATCGGCAACCATACCTGGAATGCCTATCGGCACCTATATTTGAAATGCCTATCGGGTTCTATATCTGAAATGCCTATCGACACCTATTTTTAAAATGCCAATTGGCAACTATATCTGAAATGCATATCGGCACCTATATCTGAAATGCCTATCGGTACCTATTTTTGAAATGCCTATCGGAAACTACATCTGAAATGATTATCAGCACTTATATTTGAAATGCCTATCGGCAACATTATCTGGAATGCCTATCGGCACCTATATTTGTAATGCCTATCGGCTTCTATATCTGAAATGCCTATCGGCACCTATTTTTAAAATACCAATCGGCAACTATATCTGAAATGCCTATCGGCACCTTTATCTGAAATGCCGATCGGCATATATTTTTGAAATGCCTTTCGGAAACTACATCTGAAATGCCTATCAGCACCTATATTTGAAATGCCTATCGGCAACCATATCTGAAATGCCTATCGACACCTATATTTGAAATACCTATCGGCTTCTATATCTGAAATGCCTATCGACACCTATTTTTAAAATGCCAGTCGGCAACTATATCTGAAATGCCTATCGGCACCTATATCTGAAATGCCTATCGGCACCTATTTTTGAAATGCCTATCGGAAACTACATCTGAAATGCCTATCAGCACCTATATTTGAAATGCTTATCGGCAACCATATCTGAAATGCCTATCGACACCTATATTTAAAATCCCTATCGGCTTCTATATCTGAAATGCCTATCGGCACCTATTTTTAAAATGCCAATCGGCAACTATATCTGAAATGCCTATCGGCACCTATATCTGAAATGCCTATCGGCACCTATTTTTAAAATGCCAATCGGCAACTATATCTGAAATGCCTATCGGCACCTATATCTAAAATGCCTATCGGCACCTATTTTTGAAATGCCTATCGGAAACTACATCTAAAATGCCTATCAGCACCTATATTTGAAATGCCTATCGGCAACCATATCTGAAATGCCTATCGACACCTATATTTGAAATGCCTATCGGCTTCTATATCTGAAATGCCTATCGGCACCTATTTTTTAAATGCCAATTGGCAACTATATCTGAAATGACTATCGGCACCTATATCTGAAATGCCTATCGGCACCTATTTTTGAAATGCCTATCGAAAACTACATCTGAAATGCCTATCAGCACCTATATTTGAAATGCCTATCGGAAACTACATCTGAAATGCCTATCAGCACCTATATTTGAAATGCCTATCGGCAACCATATCTGGAATGCTCATCGGCACCTATATTTGAAATGCCTATCGGCTTCTATATCTGAAATGCCTATCGGCACCTATTTTTTAAATGCCAATTGGCAACTATATCTGAAATGCCTATCGGCACCTATATCTGAAATGCCTATCGGCACCTATTTTTAAAATGCCAATCGGCAACTATATCTGAAATGCCTATCGGCACCTATATCTGAAATGCCTATCGGCACCTATTTTTGAAATGCCTATCGGAAACTACATCTGAAATGCCTATCAGCACCTATATTTGAAATGCCTATCGGCAACCATATCTGAAATGCCTATCGACACCTATATTTGAAATGCCTATTGGCTTCTATATCTGAAATGGCTATCGGCACCTATTTTTAAAATGCCAATCGGCAACTATATCTGAAATGCCTATCGGCACCTATATCTGAAATGCCTATCGGCACCTATTTTTGAAATGCCTATCGGAAACTACATCTGAAATGCCTATCAGCACCTATATTTGAAATGGCTATCGGCAACCATATCTGAAATGCCTATCGACACCTATATTTGAAATGCCTATCGGCTTCTATATCTGAAATGCCTATCGGCACCTATTTTTTAAATGCCAATTGGCAACTATATCTGAAATGACTATCGGCACCTATATCTGAAATGCCTATCGGCACCTATTTTTGAAATGCCTATGGAAAACTACATCTGAAATGCCTATCAGCACCTATATTTGAAATGCCTATCGGAAACTACATCTGAAATGCCTATCAGCACCTATATTTGAAATGCCTATCGGCAACCATATCTGGAATTCTCATCGGCACCTATATTTGAAATGCCTATCGGCTTATATATCTGAAATGCCTATCGGCACCTATTTTTAAAATGCCAATCGGCAACTATATCTGAAATGCCTATCGGCACCTATATCTGAAATGTCTATCGGCACCTATTTTTGAAATGCCTATCGGAAACTACATCTGAAATGCCTATCAGCACCTATATTTGAAATGCTTTTCGGCAATCATATCTGAAATGCCTATCGACACCTATATTTGAAATACCTATCGGCTTCTATATCTGAAATGCCTATCGGCACCTATTTTTAAAATGCCACTCGGCAACTATATCTGAAATACCTATCGTCACCAATTTTTGAAATGCCTATCAGAAACTACATCTGAAATGCCTATCAGCACCTATATTTGAAATGCCTATCGGCAACCATATCTGGAATGCCTATCGGCACCTATATTTGAAATGCCTAACGGCTTCTATATCTGAAATGCCTATCGGCACCTATATTTGAAATGCCTAACGGCTTCTATATCTGAAATGCCTATCGGCACCTATTTTTAAAATGCCAATCGGCAACTATATCTGAAATGCCTATCGGCACCTATATCTGAAATGCCTATCGGCACCTATTTTTGAAATGCCTATCGGAAACTACATCTAAAATGCCTATCAGCACCTATATTTGAAATGCCTATCGGCAACCATATCTGGAATGCCTATCGGCGCCTATATTTGAAATGCCTATCGGCTTCTATATCTGAAATACCTATCGGCGCCTATTTTTAAAATGCCAATCGGCAACTATATCTGAAGTGCCTATCGGCACCTATATCTGAAATGCCTATCGGCACCTATTTTTGAAATGCCTATCGAAAACTACATCTGAAATGCCTATCAGCACCTATATTTGAAATGCCTATCGGCAACCACATCAGAAATGCCTATCGGCACCTATATCTGAAATGCCTTTCGGCATTTATATCTGAAATGCCGGTCGACACCTATATTTGAAATGCTTATCGGCACATATATTTTAAATGCCTATCGGCAACTATATCTGATATGCCTATCGGCACCTATATCTGAAATGCCTATCGGCACCTATTTTTGAAATGCCTATCGGAAACTACATCTAAAATGCCTATCGGCACCTATTTTTAAAATGCCAATCGGTAAGTATATCTGAAATGCCTATCGGCACCTATATCTGAAATGCCTATCTGCACCTATTTTTGAAATGCCTATCGAAAACTACATCTAAAATGCCTATCGGCACCTATTTTTAAAATGCCAATCGGTAAGTATATCTGAAATGCCTATCGGCACCTATATCTGAAATGCCTATCGGCACCTATTTTTGAAATGCCTATCGGAAACTACATCTAAAATGCCTATCGGCACCTATTTTTAAAATGCCAATCGAAAAGTATATCTGAAATGCCTATCGGCACCTATAATTGAAATGCCTATCGGAACCTATTTTTGAAATGCCTATCGGAAACAACATCTGAAATGACAATCAGCACCTATATTTGAAATGCCTATCGGCAACCATATCTGAAATGCCTATCCACACCTGTATTTGAAATACCTATCGGCTTCTATATCTAAAATGCCTATCGGCACATATTTTTAAAATGCCAATCGGCAACTATATCTGATTTGCCTATCGGCACCTATATCTGAAATGCCTATCGGCACCAACTTTTGAAATGCCTATCGGAAACTCCATCTGAAATGCCTATCAGCACCTATATTTGTAATGCCTATCGGCAACCATATCTGGAATGCCTATCGGCACCTATATTTGAAATGCCTATCGGGTTCTATATCTGAAATGCCTTTCGACACCTATTTTTAAAATGCCAATTGGCAACTATATCTGAAATGCCTATCGGCACCTATATCTGAAATGCCTATCAATACCTATTTTTGAAATGCCTATCGGAAACTACATCTGAAATGATTATCAGCACTTATATTTAAAATGCCTATCGGCAACCATATCTGGAATGCCTATCGGCACCTATATTTGAAATGCCTATCGGCTTCTATATCTGAAATGCCTATCGGCACCTATTTTTAAAATACCAATCGGCAACTATATCTGAAATGCCTATCGGCACCTATATCTGAAATGCCTATCGGCATATATTTTTGAAATGCCTTTCGGAAACTATATCTGAAATGCCTATCTGCTCCTATATTTGAAATGCCTATCGGCAACCATATCTGAAATGCCTATTGACACCTATATTTGAAATACCTATCGGCTTCTATATCTGAAATGCCTATCGGCACCTGTTTTTAAAATGCCAATCGGCAACTATATCTGAAATGCCTATCGGCACCTATATCCGAAATGCCTATCGGCATCAATTTTTGAAATGCCTATCGGAAACTACATCTAAAATGCCTATCAGCACCTATATTTGAAATGCCTATCGGCAACTATATCTGCAATGCCTATCGGCACCAATATTTGAAATGCCTATCGGCTTCTATATCTAAAATGCCTATCGGCACCTATTTTTTAAATGCCAATTGGCAACTATATCTGAAATGACCATCACACCTATATCTGAAATGCCTATTGGCACCTATTTTTGATATGCCTATCGAAAACTACATCTGAAATGCCTATCAGCACCTATATTTGAAATGCCTATCGGAAACTACATCTGAAATGCCTATCAGCACCTATATTTGAAATGCCTATCGGCAACCATATCTGGAATGCCTATCGGCACCTATATTTGAAATGCCTATTGGCTTCTATATCTGAAATGCCTATCGGCACCTATTTTTTAAAATGCCAATCGGCAACTATAACTGAAATGCCTATCGGCACCTATATCTGAAATGCCTATCGGCACCTATTTTTGAAATGCCTATCGGAAACTACATCTGAAATGCCTATCAGCACCTATATTTGAAATGCCTATCGGCAACCATATCTGAAATGCCTATCGACGCTTATATTTGAAATACCTATCGGCTTCTATATCTGAAATGCCTATCGACACCTATTTTTAAAATGCCAATCGGCAACTATATCTGAAATGCCTATCGGCACCTATATCTGAAATGCCTATCGGCACCTATTTTTGAAATTCCTATCGGAAACTACATCTGAAATGCCTATCAGCACCTATATTTGAAATGCTTATCGGCAACCATATCTGAAATGCCTATCGACACATATATTTAAAATCCCTATGGGCTTCTATATCTGAAATGCCTATCGGCACCTATTTTTAAAATGCTAATCGGCAACTATATCTGAAATGCCTATCGGCACCTATATCTGAAATGCCTATCGGCACCAATTTTTGAAATGCCTATCAAAAACTACATCTGAAATGCCTATCAGCACCTATATTTGAAATGCCTATCGGCAACCATATCTGGAATGCTCATCGGCACCTATATTTGAAATGCCTATCGGCTTATATATCTGAAATGCCTATCGGCACCTATTTTTAAAATGCCAATCGGCAACTATATCTGAAATGCCTATCGGCACCTATATCTGAAATGCCTATCGGCACCTATTTTTGAAATACCTATCGGAAACTACATCTGAAATGCCTATCAGCACCTATATTTGAAATGCCTATCGGCAATCATATCTGCAATACCTATCGACACCTATATTTGAAATACCTATCGGCTTCTATATCTGAAATGCCTATCGGCACCTATTTTTAAAATGCCAATCGGCAACTATATCTGAAATGCCTATCGTCACCAATTTTTGAAATGCCTATCGGAAACTACATCTGAAATGCCTATCAGCACCTATATTTGAAATGCCTATCGGCAACCATATCTGGAATGCCTATCGGCGCCTATATTTGAAATGCCTATCGGCTTCTATATCTGAAATGATTATCGGCGCCTATTTTTTAAATGCCAATCGGCAACTATATCTGAAGTGCCTATCGGCACCTATATCTGAAATGCCTATCGGCACCTATTTTTGAAATGCCTATCGAAAACTACATCTGAAATGCCTATCAGCACCTATATTTAAAATGCCTATCGGCAACCACATCAGAAATGCCTATCGGCACCTATATCTGAAATGCCTTTCGGCATTTATATCTGAAATGCCGGTCGACACCTATATTTGAAATGCTTATCGGCACATATATTTTAAATGCCTATCAGCAACTATATCTGATATGCCTATCGGCACCTATATCTGAAATGCCTATCGGCACCTATTTTTGAAATGCCTATCGGAAACTACATCTAAAATGCCTATCGGCACCTATTTTTAAAATGCCAATCGGTAAGTATATCTGAAATGCCTATCGGCACCTATATCTGAAATGCCTATCGGAACCTATTTTTGAAATGCCTATCGGAAACTACATCTGAAATGACTATCAGCACCTATATTTGAAATGCCTTTCGGCAACCATATCTGAAATGCCTATCCACACCTATAATTGAAATACCTATCGGCTTCTATATCTGAAATGTCTATCGGCACCTATTTTTAAAATACCAATCGGCAACTATATCTGAAATGCCTATCGGCACCTATATCTGAAATGCCTATCGGTACCTATTTTTGAAATGCCTATCGGAAACTACATCTGAAATGATTATCAGCGCTTATATTTGATATGCCTATCGGCAACCATATCTGGAATGCCTATCGGCAACTATATTTGAAATGCCTATCGGCTTCTATATCTGAAATGTCTATCGGCACCTATTTTTAAAATACCAATCGGCAACTATATCTGAAATGCCTATCGGCACCTATATCTGAAATGCCTATCGGCATATATTTTTGAAATGCCTTTCGGAAACTACATCTGAAATGCCTATCTGCTCCTATATTTGAAATGCCTATCGGCAACCATATCTGAAATGCCTATCGACACCTATATTTGAAAAACCTATCGGCTTCTATATCTGAAATGCCTATCGGCACCTGTTTTTAAAATGCCAATCGGCAACTATATCTGAAATGCCTATAGGCACCTATATCCGAAATGCCTATCGGCATCAATTTTTGAAATGCCTATCGGAAACTACATCTTAAATGCCTATCAGCACCTATATTTCAAATGCCTATCGGCAACTATATCTGGAATGCCTATCGGCACCTATATTTGAAATGCCTATCGGCTTCTATATCTGAAATGCCTATCGGCACCTATTTTTAAAATGCCAATCGGTAACTATATCTGAAATGCCTATCGGCACCTATATCTGAAATGCCTATCGGCACATATTTTTGAAATGCCTATCGGAAACTACATCTGAAATGCCTATCAGCACCTATATTTGAAATGCCTATCGGCAACCATATCTGAAATGCCTATCGACACCTATATTTGAAATACCTATCGGCTTCTATATCTGAAATGCCTATCGGCACCTATTTTTAAAATGCCAATCGGTAACTATATCTGAAATGCCTATCGGCACCTATATATGAAATGCCTATCGGCACCATTTTTTGAAATGTCTATCGGAAACTACATCCGGAATGCCTATCAGCACCTATATTTGAAATGCCTATCGGCAACCATATCTGGAATGCCTATCGGCACTCATATTTGAAATGCCTATCGGCTTCTATATCTGAAATGCCTATCGACACCTATTTTTAAAATGCCAATCGGCAACTATATCTGAAATGCCTATCGGCAACTATATCTGAAATGCCTATCGGCACCTATTTTTGAAATGCCTATCGAAAAATACATCTGAAATGCCTATCAGCACCTATATTTGAAATGCTTATCGGCAACCATATCTGAAATGCCTATCGACACCTATATTTGAAATCCCTATCGGCGTCTATATCTGAAATGCCTATCGGCACCTATTTTTAAAATACCAATCGGCAACTATATCTGAAATGCCTATCGGCACCTATATCTGAAATGCCTATCGGCACCTATTTTTGAAATGCCTATCGGAAACTACATCTGAAATGCCTATCAGCACCTATATTTGAAATGCCTATCGGCAACCATATCTGGAATGCCTATCGGCGCCTATATTTAAAATGCCTATCGGCTTCTATATCTGAAATGCCTATCGGCACCTATTTTTAAAATGCCAATCGGCATTTATATCTGAAGTGATTATCGGCACCTATATCTGAAATGCCTATCGGCACCTATTTTTGAAATGCCTATCGAAAATTACATCTGAAATGCCTATCAGCACCTATATTTGAAATGCCTATCGGCAACCACATCAGAAATGCCTATCGGCACCTATATCTGAAATGCCTTTCGGCATTTATATCTGAAATGCCGATCGACACCTATATTTGAAATGCCTATCGGCACTTTTATTTTAAATGCCTATCGGCAACTATATCTGATAAGCCTATCGGCACCTATATCTGAAATGCCTATCGGCACCTATTTTTGAAATGCCAATCTTTAAGTATATCTGAAATGCCTATCGGCACCTATATCTAAAATGCCTATCGGAACCTATTTTTGAAATGCCTATCGGAAACTACATCTGAAATGACTATCAGCACCTATATTTGAAATGCCTATCGGCAACCATATCTGAAATTCCTATCCACACCTATATTTGAAATACCTATCGGCTTCTATATCTAAAATGCCTATCGGCACCTATTTTTAAAATGCCAATCGGTAAGTATATCTGAAATGCCTATCGGCACCTATATCTAAAATGCCTATCGGAACCTATTTTTGAAATGCCTATCGGAAACTACATCTGAACTGACTATCAGCACCTATATTTGAAATGCCTATCGGCAACCATATCTGAAATGCCTATCCACACCTATATTTGAAATACCTATCGGCTTCTATATCTAAAATGCCTATCGGCACCTATTTTTAAAATGCCAATCGGTAAGTATATCTGAAATGCCTATCGGCACCTATATCTAAAATGCCTATCGGCACCTATTTTTAAAATGCCAATCGGCAACTACATCTGAAATGCCTATCGGCTTATATATCTGAAAAGCCTATCAGCACCTATTTTTAAAATGCCAATCGGCAACTATATCTGAAATGCCAATCGGCACCTATATTTGACATGCCTATCGACACCTATTTTTAAAATGCCAATTGGCAACTATATCTGAAATGCCTATCGGCACCTATATCTGAAATGCCTATCGACACCTATTTTTAAAATGCCAATTGGCAACTATATCTGAAATGCCTATCGGCACCTATATCTGAAATGCCTATCGGTACCTATTTTTGAAATGCCTATCCGAAACTACATCTGAAATGCCTATCAGCACCTATATTTAAAATGCCTATCGGCAACCATATCTGGAATGCCTATTGGCACCTATATTTGAAATGCTTATCGGCTTCTATATCTAAAATGCCTATCGGCACCTATTTTTAAAATGCCAATCGGCAACTATATCTGAAATGCCTATCGGATCCTATATCTGAAATGCCTATCGGCACCATTTTTTGAAATGCCTATCGGAAACTACATCCGGAATGCCTATCAGCACCTATATTTGAAATGCCTATCGGCAAACATATCTGGAATGCCTATCGGCACCTATATTTGAAATCCCTATCGGCTTCTATATCTGAAATGCCTATCGGCACCTATTTTTAAAATGCCAATCGGCAACTATATCTGAAATGCCTATCGGCACCTAAATCTGAAATGCCTATCGGCACCAATTTTTGAAATGCCTATCAAAAACTACATCTAAAATGCCTATAAGCACCTATATTTGAAATGCCTATCGGCAAACATATCTGGAATGCTCATCGGCACCTATATTTGAAATGTCTATCGGCTTATATATCTGAAATGCCTATCGGCACCTATTTTTAAAATGCCAATCGGCAACTATATCTGAAATGCCTATCGGCACCTATATCTGAAATGCCTATCGGCACCTATTTTTGAAATGCCTATCGGAAACTACATCAGAAATGCCTATCAGCACCTATATTTGAAATGCCTATCGGCAATCATATCTGAAATACCTATCGACACCTATATTTGAAATACCTATCGGCTTCTATATCTGAAATGCCTATCGGCACCTATTTTAAAAATTCCAATCATCAACTATATCTGAAATGCCTATCGGCACCAATTTTTGAAATGCCTTTTGGAAACTACATATGAAATGCCTATCAGCACCTATATTTGAAATGCCTATCGGCAACCATATCTGGAATGCCTATCGGCACCTATATTTGAAATGCCTATCGGCTTCTATATCTGAAATGCCTATCGGCACCTATCTTTAAAATGCCAATCGGCAACTATATCTCAAATGCCTATCGGCACCTATATCTGAAATGCCTATCGGCACCTATTTTTGAAATGCCTATCGGAAACCACATCTGAAATGCCTATCAGCACCTATATTTGAAATGCCTATCGGCAACCATATCTGGAATGCCTATCGGCGCCTATATTTGAAATGCCTATCGGCTTCTATATCTGAAATACCTATCGGCGCCTATTTTTAAAATGCCAATCGGCAACTATATCTGAAGTGCCTGTCGGCACCTATATCTGAAATGCCTATCGGCACCTATTTTTGAAATGCCTATCGAAAACTACATCTGAAATGCCTATCAGCACCTATATTTGAAATGCCTATCGGCAACCGCATCAGAAATGCCTATCGGCACCTATATCTGAAATGCCTTTCGGCATTTATATCTGAAATGCCGGTCGACACCTATATTTGAAATGCCTATCGGCACATATATTTTAAATGCCTATCGGCAACTATATCTGATATGCCTATCGGCACCTATATGTAAAATGCCTATCGACACCTATTTTTGAAATGCCTATCGGAAACTACATCTAAAATGCCTATCGGCACCTATTTTTAAAATGCCAATGGGTAAGTATATCTGAAATGCCTATCGGCACCTATATCTGAAATGCCTTTCGGAACCTATTTTTGAAATGCCTATCGGAAACTACATCTGAAATGACTATCAGCACCTATATTTGAAATGCCTATCGGCAACTATATCTGAAATGCCTATCCACACCTATATTTGAAATACCTATCGGCTTCTATATCTGAAATGCCTATCGGCACCTATTTTTAAAATGCCAATCGGCAACTATATCTGAAATGCCTATCGGCACCTATATCTGAAATGCCTATCGGCACCTATTTTTGAAATGCCTATCGGAAACTACATCTGAAATGCCTATCAGCACCTATATTTAAATGCCTATCGGCAAACATATCTGGAATGTCTATCGGCACCTATATTTGAAATGCCTATCGGCTTCTATATCTGAAATGCCTATCGGCACCTATTTTTAAAATGCCAATCGGCAACTATATCTGTAATGCCTATCGGCACCTATATCTGAAATGCCTATCGGCACCTATTTTTGAAATGCCTATCGGAAACTACATCTGAAATGCTTATCAGCACCAATATTTGAAATGCCTATCGGCAACAGCATCTGAAAGGCCTATCGACACCTATATTTGAAATACTTATCGGCTTCTATCTCTGAAATGCCTATCGGCACCTATTTTTAAAATGCCAATCAGCAACTATATCTGAAATGCCTATCGGCACCTATATCTGAAATACCAATCGGCACCAATTTTTGAAATGCCTATCGGAAACTACATCTGAAATGCCTATCAGCACCTATATTTGAAATGCCTATCGGCAACCATATCTGGAATGCCTATCGGCACCTATATCTGAAATGCCTTTCGGCATTTATATCTGAAATGCCTATCGACACCTATTTTAAAAATGTCAATCGGCAAATATATCTAAAATGCCTATCGGCACCTATATCTGAAATGCCTATCGGCACCAATTTTTGAAATGCCTATCGCAAACTACATCTGAAATGCCTAGCAGCACCTATATTTGAAATGCCTACGGCAACCATATCTGGAATGCCTATCGGCACCTATATCTGAAATGCCTATCGGCACCTATTTTTGAAATGCCTATCGGAAACTACATCTGAAATGCCTATCAGCACCTATATTTGAAATGCCTATCGGCAACCATATCTGGAATGCCTATCGGCACCTATATCTGAAATGCCCATCGGCACCTATTTTTGAAATGCCTATCGGAAACTACATCTGAAATGCCTATCAGCACCTATATTTGAAATGCCTATCGGCAACCATATCTGGAATGCCAATCGGCAACTATATCTGAAATGCCTATCGGCACCTATATCTGAAATGCCTATCGACACCTATTTTTAAAATGCCAATCGGCAACTATATCTGTAATGCCTATCGGCACCTATATCTGAAATGCCTATCGCCACCTATTTTTGAAATGCCTATCGGAAACTACATCTGAAATGCTTATCAGCACCAATATTTGAAATGCCTATCGGCAACCATATCTGAAATGCCTATCGACACCTATATTTGAAATACCTATCGGCTTCTATCTCTGAAATGCCTATCGGCACCTATTTTTAAAATGCCAATCGGCAACTACATCTGAAATGCCTATCAGCACCAATATTTGAAATGCCTATCAGCAACCATACCTGATATGCCTATCGACACCTATATTTGAAATACCTATCGGCTTCTATATCTGAAATGCCTATCGGCACCTATTTTTAAAATGCCAATCGGCAACTATATTTGAAATGCCTATCGGCACCTATTTTTAAAATGCCAATCGGCAACTATATCTGAAATGCCTATCGCACCTATATCTAAAATGCCTATCGGCACCTATTTTTGAAATGCCTTTCGGAAACTACATCTGAAATGCCTATCAGCACCTATATTTGAAATGCCTATCGGCAACCATATCTGGAATGCCTATCGGCACCTATATTTGAGATGCCTATCGGCTTCTGTATCTGAAATGCCTATCGGCACCAATTTTTAAAATGCCAATCGGCAACTATATCTGAAGTGCCTATCGGCACCTATATCTGAAATGCCTATCGGCACCTATTTTTGAAATGCCTATCGAAAACTACATCTGAAATGCCTATCAGCACCTATATTAGAAATGCCTTTCGGCAACCACATCAGAAATGCCTATCGGCACCTATCTCTAAAATACCTTTCGGCATTTATATCTGAAATGCCTATCGACACCTATATTTGAATGCCTATCGGCACCTATATTTTAAATGCCTATCGGCAACTATATCTGATATGCCTATCGGCACCTATATCTGAAATGCCTATCGGCACCTATTTTTGAAATGCCTATCGGAAACTACATCTGAAATGCCTATCAGCACCTATATTTGAAATGCCTATCGGCAACCATATCTGAAATGCCTATCGACACCTATATTTGAAACACCTATCGGCTTCTATGTCTGAAATGCCTATCGGCACTTATTTCTAAAATGCCAATCGGCAACTATATCTGAAATGCTTATCGGCACCTATATCTGAAATGCCTATCGGCACCAATTTTTGAAATGCCTATCGTAAACTACATCTAAAATGCCTATCAGCACCTATATTTGAAATGCCTATCGGCAACCATATCTGGAATGCCCATCGGCACCTATATTTGAAATGCCTATCGGCTTCTATATCTGAAATGCCTATCGACACCTATTTTTAAACAGCCAATCGGCAACTATATCTGGAATGCCTATCGGCACCTATATTTGAAATGCCTATCGGCTTCTATATCTGAAATCCCTATCGACACCTATTTTTAAAATGCCAATTGGCAACTATTTCTGAAATGCCTATCGGTACCTATATCTGAAATACCTATCGGTACCTAATTTTGAAATGCCTATCGGAAACTACATCTAAAATGCCTATCAGCACCTATATTTGAAATGCCTATCGGCAACCATGTCTGGAATGCCTATCGGCACCTATATCTGAAATGCCTATTGGCACCTGTTTTTGAAATGCCTATCGGAAACTACATCTGAAATGCCTATCAGCACCTATATTTGAAATGCCTATCGGCAACCATATCTGGAATGCCAATCGGCAACTATATCTGAAATGCCTATCGGCACCTATATCTGAAATGCCTATCGACACCTATTTTTAAAATGCCAATCGGCAACTATATCTGTAATGCCTATCGGCACCCATATCTGAAATGCCTATCGCCACCTATTTTTGAAATGCCTATCGGAAACTACATCTGAAATGCTTATCAGCACCAATATTTCAAATGCCTATCGGCAACCATATCTGAAAGGCCTATCGACACCTATATTTGAAATACTTATCGGCTTCTATCTCTGAAATGC
Organism: Venustoraphidia nigricollis; assembly: GCA_034508555.1. Lineage (NCBI taxonomy): Eukaryota > Metazoa > Arthropoda > Insecta > Raphidioptera > Raphidiidae > Venustoraphidia > Venustoraphidia nigricollis. The sequence continues at coordinate 71,045 of JAVRKA010000529.1, forward strand.
CTATCGGCACCTATTTTTAAAATGCCAATCGGCAACTATATCTGAAATGCCTATCGGCACCTATATCTGAAATGCCAATCGGCACCAATTTTTGAAATGCCAATCGGAAACTACATCTAAAATGCCTATCAGCACCTATATTTGAAATGCCTATCGGCAACCATATCTGGAATGCCTATCGGCACCTATATCTGAAATGCCTTTCGGCATTTATATCTGAAATGCCTATTGACACCTATTTTTAAAATGTCAATCGGCAAATTTTTTCTGAAATGCCTATCGGCACCAATTTTTTAAATGCCTATCGGAAACTATATCTGAAATGCCTATCGGCACCTATATCTGAAATGCCTATCGACACCTATTTTTAAAATGCCAATCGGCAACTATATCTGTAATGCCTATCGGCACCTATATCTGAAATGCCTATCGGCACCTATTTTTGAAATGCCTATTGGAAACTACATCTGAAATGCTTATCAGCACCAATATTTGAAATGCCTATCGGCAACCATATCTGAAATGCCTATCAGCACCTATATTTGAAATGCCTATCGGCAACCATATCTGGAATGCCTATCGGCACCTATATTTGAAATGCCTATCGGCACCTATATCTGAAATGCCTATCAGTACCTATTTTTAAAATGCCAATCGGCAACTATATCTGAAATGCCTATCGGCACCTATATCTGAAATGCCTATCGGCACCAATTTTTGAAATGCCTATCGGAAACTACAACTGAAATGCCTATCAGCACCTATATTTGATATGCCTATCGGCAACCATATCTGGAATGCCAATCGGCACCTATATTTGAAATGCCTATCGGCTTCTATATCTGAAATCCTTATCGACACCTATTTTTAAAATTCCAATTGGCAACTATTTCTGAAATGCCTATCGGCACCTATATCTGAAATGCCTATCGGTACCTATTTTTGAAATGCCTATCGGAAACTACATTTGAAATGCCTATCAGCACTTATATTTGAAATGCCTATCGGCAACCATATCTGGAATGCCTATCGGCACCTATATTTGATATGCCAAACGGCTTCTATATCTGAAATGCCTATCGGCACCTAGTTTTAAAATGCCAATCGGCAACTATATCTGAAATGCCTATCGGCACCTATATCTGAAATGCCTATCGGCACCTATTTTTGAAATGCCTTTCGGAAACTACATCTGAAATGCCTATCTGCTCCTAAATTTGAAATGCCTAACGGCAACCATATCTGGAATGCCTATCGACACCTATATTTGAAATACCTATCGGCTTCTATATCTGAAATGCCTATCTGCACCTGTTTTTAAAATGCCAATCGGCAACTATATCTGAAATGCCTATCGGCACCTATATCTGAAATGCCTAACGGCATCAATTTTTGAAATGCCTATCGGAAACTACATCTAAAATGCCTATCAGCACCTATATTTAAAATGCCTATCGGCAACCATATCTGGAATGCATATCGGCACCTATATTTGAAATGCCTATCGGCTTCTATATCTGAAATGCCTATCGACACCTATTTTTAAAATGCCAATCGGCAACTATATCTGAAATGCCTATCGGCACCTATATCTGAAATGCCTATCGGCACCTATATTTGAAATGCCTATCGGAAACTACATCTGAAATGCCTATCAGCACCTATATTTGAAATGTCTATAGGCAACCATATCTGGAATGCCTATCGGCATCTATATCTGAAATGCCTTTCGGCATTTATATCTGAAATGCCTATCGACACCTATTTTTAAAATGCCAATCGGCAACTATATCTGAAATGCCTATCGGCACCTATATCTGAAATGCCTATCGGCACCAATTTTTGAAATGCCTATCGGAAACTACATCTGAAATGCCTATCAGCACCTATATTTGAAATGCCTATCGGCAACCATATCTGAAATGCCTATCGGCACCTATTTTTAAAATGCCAATCGGCAACTATATCTGAAATGCCTATCGGCCCCTATATCTCAAATGCCTATCGGCACCTATTTTTGAAATGCCTATCGGAAACTACATCTGAAATGCCTATCAGCACCTATATTTAAAATGCCTATCGGCAACCATATCTGGAATGCCAATCGGCAACTATATCTGAAATGCCTGTCGGCACCTATATCTGAAATGCCTATCGACACCTATTTTTAAAATGCCAATCATCAACTATATCTGTAATGCCTATCGGCACCTATATCTGAAATGCCTATCGGCACCTATTTTTGAAATGCCTATCGGAAACTACATCTGAAATGCTTATCAGCACCAATATTTGAAATGCCTATCGGCAACCATATCTGAAATGCCTATCAGCACCTATATTTGAAATGCCTATCGGCAACCATATCTGGAATGCCTATCGGCACCTATATTTGAAATGCCTATCGGCACCTATTTTTAAAATGCCAATCGGCAACTATATCTGAAATGCCTATCGGCACCTATATCTGAAATGCCTATCGGCACCAATTTTTGAAATGCCTATCGGAAACTACATCTGAAATGCCTATCAGCACCTATATTTGATATGCCTATCGGCAACCATATCTGGAATGTCTATCGGCACCTATATTTGAAATGCCTATCGGCTTCTATATCTGAAATCCCTATCGACACCTATTTTTAAAATGCCAATTGGCAACTATTTCTGAAATGCCTATCGGCACCTATATCTGAAATGCCTATCGGTACCTATTTTTGAAATGCCTATCGGAAACTACATTTGAAATGCCTATCAGCACCTATATTTGAAATGTCTATCGGCAACCATATCTGGAATGCCTATCGGCATCTATATCTGAAATGCCTTTCGGCATTTATATCTGAAATGCCTATCGACACCTATTTTTAAAATGCCAATCGGCAACTATATCTGAAATGCCTTTCGGCACCTATATCTGAAATGCCTATCGGCACCAATTTTTGAAATGCCTATCGGAAACTACATCTGAAATGCCTATCAGCACCTATATTTGAAATGCCTATCGGCAACCATATCTGAAATGCCTATCGGCACCTATTTTTAAAATGCCAATCGGCAACTATATCTGAATTGCCTATCGGCACCTATATCTCAAATGCCTATCGGCACCTATTTTTGAAATGCCTATCGGAAACTACATCTGAAATGCCTATCAGCACCTATATTTAAAATGCCTATCGGCAACCATATCTGGAATGCCAATCGGCAACTATATCTGAAATGCCTGTCGGCACCTATATCTGAAATGCCTATCGACACCTATTTTTAAAATGCCAATCATCATCTATATCTGTAATGCCTATCGGCACCTATATCTGAAATGCCTATCGGCACCTATTTTTGAAATGCCTATCGGAAACTACATCTGAAATGCTTATCAGCACCAATATTTGAAATGCCTATCGGCAACCATATCTGAAATGCCTATCAGCACCTATATTTGAAATGCCTATCGGCAACCATATCTGGAATGCCTATCGGCACCTATATTTGAAATGCCTATCGGCACCTATTTTTAAAATGCCAATCGGCAACTATATCTGAAATGCCTATCGGCACCTATATCTGAAATGCCTATCGGCACCAATTTTTGAAATGCCTATCGGCTTCTATATCTGAAATCCCTATCGACACCTATTTTTAAAATGCCAATTGGCAACTATTTCTGAAATGCCTATCGGCACCTATATCTGAAATGCCTATCGGTACCTATTTTTGAAATGCCTATCGGAAGCTACATTTGAAATGCCTATCAGCACTTATATTTGAAATGCCTATCGGCAACCATATCTGGAATGCCTATCGGCACTTATATTTGAAATGCCAAACGGCTTCTATATCTGAAATGCCTATCGGCACCTAGTTTTAAAATGCCAATCGGCAACTATATCTGAAATGCCTATCGGCACCTATATCTGAAATGCCTATCGGCACCTATATCTGAAATGCCTATCGGCACCTATTTTTGAAATGCCTATCGGAAACTACATCTGAAATGCCTATCAGCACCTATATTTGAAATGCCTATCGGCAACCATATCTGGAATGCCAATCGGCAACTATATCTGAAATGCCTGTCGGCACCTATATCTGAAATGCCTATCGACACCTATTTTTAAAATGCCAATCGGCAACTATATCTGTAATGCCTATCGGCACCTATATCTGACATGCCTATCGGCACCTATTTTTGAAATGCCTATCGGAAAATACATCTGAAATGCTTATCAGCCCCTATATTTGAAATGCCTATCGGCAACCATATCTGGAATGCCTATCGGCACCTATATTTGAAATGCCTATCGGCTTCTATATCTGAAATGCCTATCGGCACCTATTTTTAAAATGCCAATCGGACACTATATCTGAAATGCCTATCGGCACCTATATCTGAAATGCCTATCGGCACCTATTTTTGGAATGCCTATCGGAAACTACATCTGAAATTCCTATCAGCACCTATATTTAAAATGCCTATCGGCAAACATATCTGGAATGCCTATCGGCACCTATTTTTAAAATGCCAATCGGCAACTATATCTGAAGTGCCTATCGGATCCTATATCTGAAATGCCTATCGGCACCTATTTTGAAATGCTTATCGAAAACTACATCTGAAATGCCTATCAGCACCTATATTTGAAATGCCTATCGGCAACCACTTCAGAAATGCCTATCGGCACCTATATCTGAAATGCCTTTCGGCATTTATATCTGAAATGCCTATCGAAACCTATATTTGAAATGCCTATCGGCACCTATTTTTAAAATGCCAATCGGCAACTATATCTGAAATGCCTATCGGCACCTATATCTGAAATGCCTATCGGCACCTATTTTTGAAATGCCTATCGGAAACTACATCTGAAATGCCTATCAGCACCTATATTTGAAATGCCTATCGGCAACCATATCTGGAATGCCTATCGGCACCTATATTTGAAATGCCTATCGGCTTCTATATCTGAAATGCCTATCGGCACCTATTTTTAAAATGCCAATCAGCAACTATATCTGTAATGCCTATCAGCACCTATATCTGAAATGCCTATCGGCACCTATTTTTGAAATGCCTATCGGAAACTACATCTGAAAAGCTTATCAGCACCAATATTTGAAATGCCTATCTGCAACAATATCTAAAAGGCCTATCGACACCTATATTTGAAATACTTATCGGCTTCTATCTCTGAAATGCCTATCGGCACCTATTTTTAAAATGCCAATCGGCAACTATATCTGAAATGCCTATCGGCACCTATATCTGAAATGCTAATCGGCACCAATTTTTGAAATGCCTATCGGAAACTACATCTTAAATGCCTATCAGCACCTATATTTGAAATGCCTATCGGCGGCTATATCTGGAATGCCTATCGGCACCTATAACTGAAATGCCTTTCGGCATTTATATCTGAAATGCCTATCGACACCTATTTTTAAAATGCCAATCGGCAACTATATCTGAAATGCCTATCGGCACCAATTTTTGAAATGCCTATCGGAAACTATATCTGAAATGCCTATCGGCACCTATATCTGAAATGCCTATCGACACCTATATTTGAAATGCCTATCGGCAACCATATCTGGAATGCCTATCGGCACCTATATTTGAAATGCCTATCGGCTTCTATATCTGATGTGCCTATCGGCACCTATTTTTAAAATGCCAATCGGCAACTATATCTGTAATGCCTATCGGCACCTATATCTGAAATGCCTATCGGCACCTATTTTTGAAATGCCTATCGGAAACTACATCTGAAATGCTTATCAGCACCAATATTTGAAATGCCTATCGGCAACCATATCTGAAAGGCGTATCGACACCTATATTTGAAATACTTATCGGCTTCTATCTCTGAAATGCCTATCGGCACCTATTTTTAAAATGCCAATCGGCAACTATATCTGAAATGCCTATCGGCACCTATATCTGAAATGCCAATCGGCACCAATTTTTGAAATGCCTATCGGAAACTACATCTGAAATGCCTATCAGCACCTATATTTGAAATGCCTATCGGCAACCATATCTGGAATGCATATCGGCACCTATATTTGAAATGCCTATCGGCTTCTATATCTGAAATGCCTATCGGCACCTATTTTTAAAATGCCAATCGGCAACTATATCTGAAGTGCCTATCGGCACCTATATCTGAAATGCCTATCGGCACCTATTTTTGAAATGCCTATCGAAAACTACATCTGAAATGCCTATCAGCACCTTTATTTGAAATGCCTATCGGCAACCACATCAGAAATGCCTATCGGCACCTATATCTGAAATGCCTTTCGGCATTTATATCTGAAATGCTTATCGACACCTATATTTGAAATGCCTATCGGCACCTATATTTTAAATGCCTATCGGCAAATATATCTGATATGCCTATCGGCACCTATATCTGAAATGCCTATCGGCACCTATTTTTGAAATGCCTATCGGAAACTACATCTAAAATGCCTATCGGCACCCATTTTTAAAATGCCAATCGGCAACTATATCTGAAATGCCTTTCGGCACCTATATCTGAAATGCCTATCGGCACCTAGTTTTGAAATGCCTATCGGAAACTACATCTGAAATGCCTATCAGCACCTATATTTGAAATGCCTATCGGAAACCATATCTGAAATGCCTATCGACACCTATATTTGAAATACCTATCGGCTTCTAAATCTGAAATGCCTATCGGCACTTATTTCTAAAATGCCAATCGGCAACTATATCTGAAATGCCTATCGGCACCTATATCTGAAATGCCTATCGGCACCAATTTTTGAAATGCCTATCGGAAACTACATCTGAAATGCCTATCAGCACCTATATTTGAAAAGCCTATCGGCAACCATATCTGGAATGCCTATCGGCACCTATATTTGAAATGCCTATCGGCTTCTGTATCTGAAATCCCTATCGACACCTATTTTTAAAATGCCAATTGGCAACTATTTCTGAAATGCCTATCGGCACCTATATATGAAATGCCTATCGGTACCTATTTTTGAAATGCCTATCGGAAACTACATCTGAAATGCCTATCAGCACTTATATTTGAAATGCCTATCGGCAACCATATCTGAAATGCCTAACGGCACCTATTTTTAAAATGCCTATCGAAAACTACATCTGAAATGCCTATCAGCACCTTTATTTGAAATGCCTATCGGCAACCACATCAGAAATGCCTATCGGCACCTATATCTGAAATGCCTTTCGGCATTTATATCTGAAATGCCTATCGACACCTATATTTGAATGCCTATCGGCACCTATATTTTAAATGCCTATCGGCAACTATATCTGATATGCCTATCGGCACCTATATCTGAAATGCCTATCGGCACCTATTTTTGAAATGCCTATCGGAAACTACATCTAAAATGCCTATCGGCACCTATTTTTAAAATGCCAATCGGCAACTATATCTGAAATGCCTATCGGCACCTATATCTGAAATGCCTATCGGCACCTATTTTTGAAATGCCTATCGGAAACTACATCTGAAATGCCTATCAGCACCTATATTTGAAATGCCTATCGGCAACCATATCTGAAATGCCTATCGACACCTATATTTGAAATACCTATCGGCTTCTATATCTGAAATGCCTATCGGCACTTATTTCTAAAATGCCAATCGGCAACTATATCTGAAATGCTTATCGGCACCTATATCTGAAATGCCTATCGGCACCAATTTTTGAAATGCCTATCGTAAACTACATCTGAAATGCCTATCAGCACCTATATTTGAAATGCCTATCGGCAACCATATCTGGAATGCCTATCGGCACCTATATTTGAAATGCCTATCGGCTTCTATATCTGAAATCCCTATCGACATCCATTTTTAAAATGCCAATTGGCAACTATTTCTGAAATGCCTATCGGCACCTATATCTGAAATGCCTATCGGTACCTATTTTTGAAATGCCTATCGGAAACTACATCTGAAATGCCTATCAGCACTTATATTTGAAATGCCTATCGGCAACCATATCTGGAATGCCTATCGGCACCTATATTTGAAATGCCAAACGGCTTCTATATCTGAAATGCCTATCGGCACCTAGTTTTAAAATGCCAATCGGCAACTATATCTGAAATGCCTATCGGCACCTATTTTTGAAATGCCTATCGAAAACTACATCTGAAATGCCTATCAGCACCTTTATTTGAAATGCCTATCGGCAACCACATCAGAAATGCCTATCGGCACCTATATCTGAAATGCCTTTCGGCATTTATATCTGAAATGCCTATCGACACCTATATTTGAAATGCCTATCGGCACCTATATTTTAAATGCCTATCGGCAAATATATCTGATATGCCTATCGGCACCTATATCTGAAATGCCTATCGGCACCTATTTTTGAAATGCCTATCGGAAACTACATCTAAAATGCCTATCGGCACCCATTTTTAAAATGCCAATCGGCAACTATATCTGAAATGCCTATCGGCACCTATATCTGAAATGCCTATCGGCACCTATTTTTAAAATGCCTATCGGAAACTACATCTGAAATGCCTATCAGCACCTATATTTGAAATGCCTATCGGCAACCATATCTGAAATGCCTATCGACATCTATATTTGAAATACCTATCGGCTTCTATATCTGAAATGCCTATCGGCACTTATTTCTAAAATGCCAATGGGCAACTATATCTGAAATGCCTATCGGCACCTATATCTGAAATGCCTATCGGCACCAATTTTTGAAATGCCTATCGGAAACTACATCTGAAATGCCTATCAGCACCTATATTTGAAATGCCTATCGGCAACCATATCTGGAATGCCTATCGGCACCTATATTTGAAATGCCTATCGGCTTCTATATCTGAAATCCCTATCGACATCCATTTTTAAAATGCCAATTGGCAACTATTTCTGAAATGCCTATCGGCACCTATATCTGAAATGCCTATCGGTACCTATTTTTGAAATGCCTATCGGAAACTACATCTGAAATGCCTATCAGCACTTATATTTGAAATGCCTATCGGCAACCATATCTGGAATGCCTATCGGCACCTATATTTGAAATGCCTATCGGATTCTATATCTGAAATGCCTATCGACACCTATTTTTAAAATGCCATTCGGCAACTATATCTGAAATGCCTATCGGCACCTATATTTGAAATGCCTATCGGCACCTATTTTTGAAATGCCTATCGGAAACTACATCTGAAATGCCTATCAGCACCTATATTTGAAATGCCTATCGGCAACCCTATCTGGAATGCCTATCGGCACCTATATCTGAAATGCCTTTCGGCATTTATATCTGAAATGCCTATCGACACCTATTTTTTAAATGCCAATCGGCAACTATATCTGAAATGCAAATCGGCACCTATATCTGAAATGCCTATCGGTACCAATTTTTGAAATGCCTATCGGAAACTACATCTGAAATGCCTATCAGCACCTATATTTGAAATGCCTATCGGCAACCATATCTGGAATGCCTATCGGCACCTATATCTGAAATGCCTATCGGCACCTATTTTTGAAATGTTTATCGGAAACTACATCTGAAATGCCTATCAGCACCTATATTTGAAATGCCTATCGGCAACCATATCTGGAATGCCAATCGGCAACTATATCTGAAATGCCTATCGGCACCTATATCTGAAATGACTATCGACACCTATTTTTAAAATGCCAATCGGCAACTATATCTGTAATGCCTATCGGCACCTATATCTGAAATGCCTATCGCCACCTATTTTTGAAATGCCTATCGGAAACTACATCTGAAATGCTTATCAGCACCAATATTTGAAATGCCTATCGGCAACCATATCTGAAATGCCTATCGACACCTATATTTGAAATACCTATCGGCTTCTATCTCTGAAATGCCTATCGGCACCTATTTTTAAAATGCCAATCGGCAACTATATTTGAAATGCCTATCGGCACCTATATTTGAAATGCCTATCGGCACCAATTTTTGAAATGCCTATCGGAAACTACATCTGAAATGCCTATCAGCACCTATATTTGAAATGCCTATCGGCAACCATATCTGGAATGCCTATCGGCACCTATTTTTAAAATGCCAATCGGCAACTATATCTGTAATGCCTATCGGCACCTATATCTGAAATGCCTATCGGCACCTATTTTTGAAATGCCTATCGAAAACTACAACTGAAATGCCTATCAGCACCAATATTTGAAATGCCTATCAGCAACCATATCTGAAATGCCTATCGACACCTATATTTGAAATACCTATCGGCTTCTATATCTGAAATGTCTATTTTTAAAATGCCAATCGGCAACTATATCTGAAACGCCTATCGGCACCTATATCTGAAATGCCTATCGGCACCAATTTTTGAAATGCCTATCGGAAACTACATTTTAAATGCCTATCAGCACCTATATTTGAAATGCCTATCGGCAACCATATCTGGAATGCTTATCGGCACCTATATTTGAAATGCCTATCGGCTTCTATATCTGAAATGCCTATCGGCACCTATTTTTAAAATGCCAATCGGCAACTATATCTGAAGTGCCTATCGGCACCTATATCTCAAATACCTACCGGCACCTATTTTTGAAATGCCTATCGAAAACTACATCTGAAATGCCTATCAGCACCTATATTTGAAATGCCTATCGGCAACCACATTAGAAATGCCTATCGGCACCTATATCTTAAATGCCTTTCGGCATTTATATCTGAAATGCCTATCGACACCTATATTTAAAATGCCTATCGGCACCTATATTTTAAATGCCAATCGGCAGCTATATCTGAAACGCCTATCGGCACCTATATCTGAAATGCCTATCGGCACCTATTTTTAAAATGCGAATCGGCAACTATATCTGTAATGCCTATCGGCACCTATATCTGAAATGCCTATCGGCACCTATTTTTGAAATGCCTATCGGAAACTACATCTGAAATGCCTATCAGCACCTATATTTGAAATGCCTATCGGCAAACATATCTGGAATGCCTATCGGCACCTATATTTGAAATGCCTATCGGCTTCTATATCTGAAATGCCTATCGGCACCTATTTTAAAAATGCCAATCGGCAACTATATCTGAAGTGCCTATCGGCACCTATATCTGAAATGCCTATCGGCACCTATTTTTGAAATGCCTATCGAAAACTACAACTGAAATGCCTATCAGCACCTATATTTGAAATGCCTATCGGCAACCACATCAGAAATGCCTATCGGCACCTATATCTGAAATGATTTTCGGCATTTATATCTGAAATGCCTATCGACACCTATATTTGAAATGCCTATCATCACCTATATTTTAAATGCCTATCGGCAACTATATCTGATATGCCTATCGGCACCTATATCTGAAATGCCTATCGGCACCTATTTTTGAAATGCCTATCAGAAACTACATCTAAAATGCCTATCGGCACCTATTTTTAAAATGCCAATCGGCAACTATATCTGAAATGCCTATCGGCACCTATTTTTGAAATGCCTATCGGAAACTACATCTGAAATGCCTATCAGCACCTATATTTGAAATGCCTATCGGCAACCATATCTGAAATGCCTATCGACACCTATATTTGAAATACCTATCGGCTTCTATATCTGAAATGCCTATCGGCACTTATTTCTAAAATGCCAATCGGCAACTATATCTGAAATGCCTATCGGCACCTATTTTTGAAATGCCTATCGGAAACTACAAGCGAAATGCCTATCAGCACCTATATTTGAAATGTCTATCGGCTTCAATATCTGAAATGCCTATCGGCACCTATTTTTAAAATGCCAATCGGCAACTATATCTGAAGTGCCTATCGGCACCTATATCTGAAATGCCTATCGGCACCTATTTTTGAAATGCCTATCGGAAACTACATCTGAAATGCTTATCAGCACCAATATTTGAAACGCCTATCGGCAACCGCATCTGAAAGGCCTATCGACACCTATATTTGAAATGCCTATCGGCACCTATTTTTGAAATGCCTATCGGAAACTACATCTAAAATGCCTATCAGCACCTATGTTTGAAATGCCTATCGGCAACCATATCTGGAATGCCAATCGGCAACTATATCTGAAATGCCTATCGGCACCTATATCTGAAATGCCTATCCGCACCTATATCTGAAATGCCTATCGACACCTATTTTTAAAATGCCAATCGGCAACTATATCTGTAATGCCTATCGGCACCTATATCTGAAATGCCTATCGGCACCAATTTTTGAAATGCCTATCGGAAACTACATCTGAAATGCCTATCAGCACCTATATTTGAAATGCCTATCGGCAACCATATCTATGATGCCAATCGGCAACTATATCTGAAATGCCTATCGGCACCTATATCTGAAATGCCCATCGCCACCTATTTTTGAAATGCCTATCGGAAACTACATCTGAAATGCTTATCTGCACCAATATTTGTAATGCCTATCGGCAACCATATCTGAAATGCCTATCGACACCTATATTTGAAATACCTATCGGCTTCTATCTCTGAAATGCCTATCGGCACCTATTTTTAAAATGCTAATCGGCAACTATATTTGAAATGCCTATCGGCACCTATATTTGAAATGCATATCGGCACCAATTTTTGAAATGCCTATCGGAAAATACATCTAAAATGCCTATCAGCACCTATATTTGAAATGCCTATCGGCAACCATATCTGGAATGCCTATCGGCACCTATATTTGAAAAGCCTATCGGCTTCTATATCTGAAATGCCTATCGGCACCTATTTTTAAAATGCCAATCGGCAACTATATCTGAAATGCCTATCGGCACCTATATCTGAAAAGCCTATCGGCACCTATTTTTGAAATGCCTATCGGAAACTACATCTGAAATGCCTATCAGCACCTATATTTAAAATGCCTATCGGCAAACATATCTGGAATGCCTATCGGCACCTATATTTGAAATGCCTATCGGCTTCTATATCTGAAATGCCTATCGGCACCTATTTTTAAAATGCCAATCGGCAACTATATCTGAAGTGCCTATTGGCACCTATATCTGAAATGACTATCGGCAGCTATTTTTGAAATGCCTATCGAAAACTACATCTGAAATGCCTATCAGCACCTATATTTGAAATGCCTATCGGCAACCACATCAAAAATGCCTATCGGCACCTATATCTGAAATGCCTTTCGGCATTTATATCTGAAATGCCTATCGAAACCTATATTTGAAATGCCTATCGGCACCTATTTTTAAAATGCCAATCGGCAACTATATCTGAAATGCCAATCGGCACCCATATCTGAAATGCCTATGGGCACCTATATTTGAAATGCCTATCGGCTTCTATATCTGAAATGCCTATCGGCACCTATTTTTAAAATGCCAATCGGCAACTATATCTGTAATGCCTATCGGCACCTATATTTGAAATGCCTATCGGCTTCTATATCTGAAATGCCTATCGGCACCTATTTTTAAAATGCCAATCGGCAACTATATCTGAAATGCCTATCGGCACCTATATCTGAAATGCCTATCGGCACCTATTTTTGAAATGCCTATCGGAAACTACATCTGAAATGCCTATCAGCACCTATATTTGAAATGCCTATCGGCAACCATATCTGGTAAGCCTATCGGCACCTATATTCGAAATGCCTATCTTCTTCTATATCTGAAATGCCTATCGGCACTTATTTTTAAGATGCCAATCGGCAACTATATCTGTAATGCCTATCGGCACCTATATCTGAAATGCCTATCGGCACCTATTTTTGAAATGCCTATCGGAAACTACATCTGAAATGCCTATCAGCACCTATATTTTAAATGCCTATCGGCAACCATATCTGGAATGCCTATCGGCACCTATATCTGAAATGCCTTTCGGCATTTATATCTGAAATGCCTATCGACACCTATTTTTAAAATGTCAATCGGCAAATATATCTGAAATGCCTATCGGCACCTATATTTGAAATACTTATCGGCTTCTATCTCTGAAATGCCTATCGGCACCTATTTTTAAAATGCCAATCAGCAACTATATCTGAAATCCCTATCGGCACCTATATCTGAAATGCCAATCGGCACCAATTTTTGAAATGCCTATCGGAAACTACATCTGAAATGCCTATCAGCACCTATATTTTAAATGCCTATCGGCAACCATATCTGGAATGCCTATCGGCACCTATATCTGAAATGCCTTTCGGCATTTATATCTGAAATGCCTATCGACACCTATTTTTAAAATGTCAATCGGCAAATATATCTGAAATGCCTATCGGCACCTATATCTGAAATGCCTATCGGCACCAATTTTTGAAATGCCTATCGGAAACTACATCTGAAATGCCTAGCAGCACCTATATTTGAAATGCCTATCGGCAACCATATCTGGAATGCCTATCGGCACCTATATTTGAAATGCCTATCGGCTTCTATATCTGAAATGCCTATCGACACCTATTTTTAAACAGCCAATCGGCAACTATATCTGAAATGCCTATCGGCACCTATATCTGAAATGCCTATCGGCACCTATTTTTAAAATGCCAATCGGCAACTATATCTGAAATGCCTATCGGCACCTATATCTGAAATGCCTATCGGCACCTATTTTTGAAATGCCTATTGGAAACTACATCTGAAATGCCTATCAGCACCTATATTTGAAATGCCTATCGGCAACCATATCTGGAATGCCAATCGGCAAATATATCTGAAATGCCTATCGGCACCTATATCTGAAATGCCTATCCGCACCTATATCTGAAATGCCTATCGACACCTATTTTTAAAATGCCAATCGGCAACTATATCTGTAATGCCTATCGGCACCTATATCTGAAATGCCTATCGGCACCAATTTTTGAAATGCCTATCGGAAACTACATCTGAAATGCCTAGCAGCACCTATATTTGAAATGCCTATCGGCAACCATATCTGGAATGCCTATCGGCACCTATATTTGAAATGCCTATCGGCTTCTATATCTGAAATGCCTATCGACACCTATTTTTAAACAGCCAATCGGCAACTATATCTGAAATGCCTATCGGCACCTATATCTGAAATGCCTATCGGCACCTATTTTTGAAATGCCTATCGGAAACTACATCTGAAATGCCTATCAGCACCTATATTTGAAATGCCTATCGGCAACCATATCTGGAATGCCTATCGGCACCTATATCTGAAATGCCTATCGGCACCTATTTTTGAAATGCCAATCGGAAACTACATCTGAAATGCCTATCAGCACCTATATTTGAAATGCCTATCGGCAACTATATCTGGGATGCCAATCGGCAACTATATCTGAAATGCCTATCGGCACCTATATCTGAAATGCCTATCGACACCTATTTTTAAAATGCCAATCGGCAACTATATCTGTAATGCCTATCGGCACCTATATCTGAAATGCCCATCGCCACCTATTTTTGAAATGCCTATCGGAAACTACATCTGAAATGCTTATCAGCACCAATATTTGAAATGCCTATCGGCAACCATATCTGAAATGCCTATCGACACCTATATTTGAAATACCTATCGGCTTCTATCTCTGAAATGCCTATCGGCACCTATTTTTAAAATGCTAATCGGCAACTATATTTGAAATGCCTATCGGCACCTATATTTGAAATGCCTATCGGCACCAATTTTTGAAATGCCTATCGGAAAATACATCTGAAATGCCTATCAGCACCTATATTTGAAATGCCTATCGGCAACCATATCTGGAATGCCTATCGGCACCTATATTTGAAAAGCCTATCGGCTTCTATATCTGAAATGCCTATCGGCACCTATTTTTAAAATGCCAATCGGCAACTATATCTGAAATGCCTATCGGCACCTATATCTGAAATGCCTATCGGCACCTATTTTTGAAATGCCTATCGGAAACTACATCTAAAATGCCTATCAGCACCTATATTTAAAATGCCTATCGGCAAACATATCTGGAATGCCTATCGGCACCTATATTTGAAATGCCTATCGGCTTCTATATCTGAAATGCCTATCGGTACCTATTTTTAAAATGCCAATCGGCAACTATATCTGAAGTGCCTATTGGCACCTATATCTGAAATGACTATCGGCACCTATTTTTGAAATGCCTATCGAAAACTACATCTGAAATGCCTATCGGCAACCACATCAAAAATGCCTATCGGCACCTATATCTGAAATGCCTTTCGGCATTTATATCTGAAATGCCTATCGAAACCTATATTTGAAATGCCTATCGGCACCTATTTTTAAAATGCCAATCGGCAAATATATCTGAAATGCCTATCGGCACCTATATCTGAAATGCCTATGGGCACCTATATTTGAAATGCCTATCGGCTTCTATATCTGAAATGCATATCGGCACCTATTTTTAAAATGCCAATCGGCAACTATATCTGTAATGCCTATCGGCACCTATTTTTAAAATTCTAATCGGCAACTATATTTGAAATGCCTATCGGCACCTATATTTGAAATGCGTATCGGCACCAATTTTTGAAATGCCTATCGGAAAATACATCTGAAATGCCTATCAGCACCTATATTTGAAATGCCTATCGGCAACCATATCTGGAATGCCTATCGGCACCTATATTTGAAAAGCCTATCGGCTTCTATATCTGAAATGCCTATCGGCACCTATTTTTAAAATGCCAATCGGCACCTATATCTGAAATGACTATCGGCAGCTATTTTTGAAATGCCTATCGAAAACTACATCTGAAATGCCTATCAGCACCTATATTTGAAATGCCTATCGGCAACCACATCAAAAATGCCTATCGGCACCTATATCTGAAATGCCTTTCGGCATTTATATCTGAAATGCCTATCGAAACCTATATTTGAAATGCCTATCGGCACCTATTTTTAAAATGCCAATCGGCAACTATATCTGAAATGCCTATCGGCACCCATATCTGAAATGCCTATGGGCACCTATATTTGAAATGCCTATCGGCTTCTATATCTGAAATGCCTATCGGCACCTATTTTTAAAATGCCAATCGGCAACTATATCTGTAATGCCTATCGGCACCTATATTTGAAATGCCTATCGGCTTCTATATCTGAAATGCCTATCGGCACCTATTTTTAAAATGCCAATCGGCAACTATATCTGAAATGCCTATCGGCACCTATATCTGAAATGCCTATCGGCACCTATTTTTGAAATGCCTATCGGAAACTACATCTGAAATGCCTATAAGCACCTATATTTGAAATGCCTATCGGCAACCATATCTGGTAAGCCTATCGGCACCTATATTCGAAATGCCTATCTTCTTCTATATCTGAAATGCCTACCGGCACCTATTTTTAAGATGCCAATCGGCAACTATATCTGTAATGCCTATCGGCACCTATATCTGAAATGCCTATCGGCACCTATTTTTGAAATGCCTATCGGAAACTACATCTGAAATGCTTATCAGTACCAATATTTGAAATGCCTATCGGCACCTATTTTTAAAATGCCAATCAGCAACTATATCTGAAATCCCTATCGGCACCTATATCTGAAATGCCAATCGGCACCAATTTTTGAAATGCCTATCGGAAACTACATCTGAAATGCCTATCAGCACCTATATTTTAAATGCCTATCGGCAACCATATCTGGAATGCCTATCGGCACCTATATCTGAAATGCCTTTCGGCATTTATATCTGAAATGCCTATCGACACCTATTTTTAAAATGTCAATCGGCAAATATATCTGAAATGCCTATCGGCACCTATATCTGAAATGCCTATCGGCACCAATTTTTGAAATGCCTATCGGAAACTACATCTGAAATGCCTAGCAGCACCTATATTTGAAATGCCTATCGGCAACCATATCTGGAATGCCTATCGGCACCTATATTTGAAATGCCTATCGGCTTCTATATCTGAAATGCCTATCGGCACCTATTTTTAAAATGCCAATCGGCAACTATATCTGAAATGCCTATCGGCACCTATATCTGAAATGCCTATCGGCACCTATTTTTGAAATGCCTATCGGAAACTACATCTGAAATGCCTATCAGCACCTATATTTGAAATGCCTATCGGCAACCATATCTGGAATGCCAATCGGCAACTATATCTGAAATGCCTATCGGCACCTATATCTGAAATGCCTATCCGCACCTATATCTGAAATGCCTATCGACACCTATTTTTAAAATGCCAATCGGCAACTATATCTGTAATGCCTATCGGCACCTATATCTGAAATGCCTATCGGCACCAATTTTTGAAATGCCTATCGGAAACTACATCTGAAATGCCTAGCAGCACCTATATTTGAAATGCCTATCGGCAACCATATCTGGAATGCCTATCGGCACCTATATTTGAAATGCCTATCGGCTTCTATAACTGAAATGCCTATCAACACCTATTTTTAAACAGCCAATCGGCAACTATATCTGAAATGCCTATCGGCACCTATATCTGAAATGCCTATCGGCACCTATTTTTGAAATGCCTATCGAAAACTACATCTGAAATGCCTATCAGCACCTATATTTGAAATGCCTATCGGCAACCATATCTGGAATGCCTATCGGCACCTATATCTGAAATGCTTATCGGCACCTATTTTTGAAATGCCTATCGAAAACTACATCTGAAATGCCTATCAGCACCTATATTTGAAATGCCTATCGGCAACTATATCTGGGATGCCAATCGGCAACTATATCTGAAATGCCTATCGGCACCTATATCTGAAATGCCTATCGACACCTATTTTTAAAATGCCAATCGGCAACTATATCTGTAATGCCTATCGGCACCTATATCTGAAATGCCCATCGCCACCTATTTTTGAAATGCCTATCGGAAACTACATCTGAAATGCTTATCAGCACCAATATTTGAAATGCCTATCGGCAACCATATCTGAAATGCCTATCGACACCTATATTTGAAATACCTATCGGCTTCTATCTCTGAAATGCCCATCGGCACCTATTTTTAAAATGCTAATCGGCAACTATATTTGAAATGCCTATCGGCACCTATATTTGAAATGCCTATCGGCACCAATTTTTGAAATGCCTATCGGAAAATACATCTGAAATGCCTATCAGCACCTATATTTGAAATGCCTATCCGCAACCATATCTGGAATGCCTATCGGCACCTATATTTGAAAAGCCTATCGGCTTCTATATCTGAAATGCCTATCGGCACCTATTTCTAAAATGCCAATCGGCAACTATATCTGAAATGCCTATCGGCACCTATATCTAAATGCCTATCGGCACCTATTTTTGAAATGCCTATCGGAAACTACATCTGAAATGCCTATCAGCACCTATATTTAAAATGCCTATCGGCAAAACATATCTGGAATGCCTATCGGCACCTATATTTGAAATGCCTATCGGCTTCTATATCTGAAATGCCTATCGGTACCTATTTTTAAAATGCCAATCGGCAACTATATCTGAAGTGCCTATTGGCACCTATATCTGAAATGACTATCGGCACCTATTTTTGAAATGCCTATCGAAAACTACATCTGAAATGCCTATCAGCACCTATATTTGAAATGCCTATCGGCAACCACATCAAAAATGCCTATCGGCACTTATATCTGAAATGCCTTTCGGCAATTTATATCTGAAATGCCTATCGAAACCTATATTTGAAATGCCTATCGGCACCTATTTTTAAAATGCCAATCGGCAACTATATCTGAAATGCCTATCGGCACCTATATCTGAAATGCCTATGGGCACCTATATTTGAAATGCCTATTGGCTTCTATATCTGAAATGCATATCGGCACCTATTTTTAAAATGCCAATCGGCAACTATATCTGTAATGCCTATCGGCACCTATATTTGAAATGCCTATCGGCTTCTATATCTGAAATGCCTATCGGCACCTATTTTTAAAATGCCAATCGGCAACTATATCTGAAATGCCTATCGGCACCTATATCTGAAATGCCTATCGGCACCTATTTTTGAAATGCCTATCGGAAACTACATCTGAAATGCCTATCAGCACCTATATTTGAAATGCCTATCGGCAACCAAATATGGTAAGCCTATCGGCACCTATATTCGAAATGCCTATCGGCTTCTATATCTGAAATGCTATCGGCACCTATTTTTAAAATGCCAATCGGCAACTATATCTGTAATGCCTATCGGCACCTATATCTGAAATGCCTATCGGCACCTATTTTTGAAATGCCTATCGGAAACTACATCTGAAATGCTTATCAGCACCAATATTTGAAATGCCTATCGGCAACCGCATCTGAAAGGCCTATCGACACCTATATTTGAAATACTTATCGGCTTCTATCTCTGAAATGCCTATCGGCACCTATTTTTAAAATGCCAATCAGCAACTATATCTGAAATCCCTATCGGCACCTATATCTGAAATGCCAATCGGCACCAATTTTTGAAATGCCTATCGGAAAACTACATCTGAAATGCCTATCAGCACCTATATTTTAAATGCCTATCGGCAACCATATCTGGAATGCCTATCGGCACCTATATCTGAAATGCCTTTCGGCATTTAGATCTGAAATGCCTATCGACACCTATTTTTAAAATGTCAATCGGCAAATATATCTGAAATGCCTATCGGCACCTATATCTGAAATGCCTATCGGCACCAATTTTTGAAATGCCTATCGGAAACTACATCTGAAATGCCTAGCAGCACCTATATTTGAAATGCCTATCGGCAACCATATCTGGAATGCCTATCGGCACCTATATTTGAAATGCCTATCGGCTTCTATATCTGAAATGCCTATCGGCACCTATTTTTAAAATGCCAATCGGCAACTATATCTGAAATGCCTATCGGCACTTATATCTGAAATGCCTATCGGCACCTATTTTTGAAATGCCTATCGGAAACTACATCTGAAATGCCTATCAGCACCTATATTTGAAATGCCTATCGGCAACCATATCTGGAATGCCAATCGGCAACTATATCTGAAATGCCTATCGGCACCTATATCTGAAATGCCTATCCGCACCTATATCTGAAATGCCTATCGACACCTATTTTTAAAATGCCAATCGGCAACTATATCTGTAATGCCTATCGGCACCTATATCTGAAATGCCTATCGGCACCAATTTTTGAAATGCCTATCGGAAACTACATCTGAAATGCCTAGCAGCACCTATATTTGAAATGCCTATCGGCAACCATATCTGGAATGCCTATCGGCACCTATATTTGAAATGCCTATCGGCTTCTATATCTGAAATGCCTATCGACACCTATTTTAAAATGCCAATTGGCAACTATATCTGAAATGCCTATCGGCACCTATATCTGAAATGCCTATCGGTACCTATTTTTGAAATGCCTATCGGAAACTACATCTGAAATGCCTATCAGCACTTATATTTGAAATGCCTATCGGCAACGATATCTGGAATGCCTACCGGCACCTATTTTGAAATGCCGATCGGCTTCTATATCTGAAATGCCCATCGGCACCTATTTTTAAAATGCCAATCGGCAACTATATCTGAAATGCCTATCGGCACCTATATCTGAAATGCCTATCGGCACCTATATCTGAAATGCCTATCG